>OMNV01010798.1:2842-15139 GCA_900303265.1 Brotula barbata | reverse complement strand
TGAGCTTCGTGTAAGTCAATTTTCTTGGACTTTCTTTGACATACATACATACATCCTACATACACACATACATACACACATACATACATACATACACACATACATACATACATACATACATACACACATACACACATACAACACATACATACATACATACATACATACATACACACATACATACATACATACATACACATACATACATACATCCTACATACACACATACATACATACATACATACATACATACATACATACATACATACACACATACATACATACACACATACATACATACATACATACATACACACATACATACATACATACATTCATACATTCATACATACATACATACATACTTACATACATACATACATACATACATACATACATACATACATACATACATACATACAGACATACATACATACAAACATACAGTACATAGATACCTACATACCTACATACACATACACACATACATATATAACGTGTGTGAGCGTGTGTGTGTGTGCACATTTTATTCCATCCCTGTCAGAGTAACTTCTCTCCCTGTGTGTAATGGCCTTTCACCACACTGTGTGTGACAGAATGATGGTCCTAATACGGACTTTGCACGCCTTCAACACGCTTTCTCTCACTCTCTCGCGCGCGTTTATGTGCTCCAGATGTGTCTTTCATCTGCAGACAGATGTGCCAAGGAGAATGACGTGGCTCAGAGGTGAGTATCCGTTATTGAGGAGTGACAGGAGAGGAAAACGACACGTCTTTTGTGTGCAAACCAACCATCCCATCGTGGTTGTTTTGGACAAGGGACAGTGTCTCAGAGGGAAGACATAATGGGAGAGAGAAAAGGCGGGTAGAGGGGGGATGAGATGAGGTAGTTTCCTTCGTCTCGGCGTGTTTGTCTGTGTGATGGTCTACTTTGTTATTGCATGTTTACCTTGGCTCTGAGAGAGGATGCCTCAACAACTCAGAATAAAAACAATCTCACAGATTGTGATCACGATTTCTAAATATAAAAGTAAATTCCTCAAAGCACACTTACGGTTTCCTCCAACATTAGCTGTCCTGAAACTGGGGGTTTACATGATGAAGTGTAAAGTGGAAACAGAAGGATGGGAAGTCGGAGAGATGAGATGTATGGAGAGAACGAGGGGGTGAGACTGAGACGGATGCCAACAATGAGCAGTAAGGAGAGGTTTTGTGAATAGAGAGGGCAATCTGGATTCACTTAGTGGGTGTAATGGACGGAGTGGTCGCGTTACAATGTCACTACGTGCAGCTCAGCACTCACATCAGCTGCATTTCATCTCCACGCTCACACACACACACACACACACACACACACACATTCAAACATATCCACGTACCTGTAACCCAGCTGTCGACACACCACCTCGGCGTCGCGGTCAGTCCACCCGTCATCACACACGGTCCCCCATTGTCCAGAGAGATAAAGCTCCACTCGACCTTCTCGAGGGCTCTCCCCTCCCACAAGTCTCACTGGGACACCTGGAACACACACACACACATCAAATATTCAAAGAGATTAAACGCACATTCACAAACAATCCTTATCTTCTACCCTAACCTGTTGTGTGTCCAGCATGTGAGCTCATGTTGCCTCACACACCTCCCTGTTTTCATACATCTAACCATAACACACCCCACAACATCGGCGTGTGTGTGTGTGTGTGTGTGTCCACGAGGGGAAAAGCATAGGCTCCTTTCCGTCCGACAAGGCCATTTATCTTCATTGTCCCTATTTTTTACACACTCCCTCTCTTTTTGTCTCTCTTCTCTAAAGTGGTATTCATTCATTCAGATTGCTAATAAAATCAGTCTGAGGATTGCATTCAAACAATCCATCATCACTGCACTCTGCACACACACACACACTCACACACGGGCACACCAGCCTCAGTAAGATGAATAGTCATATCTTTTCCATGTGTGGACAGCTTCAAGGTTAATTTCCATTTTTCCAACTCAATTACATTACTGCACACAGGGACGCTGTAGAGAAATGACTCCATCTCTTCCATGTCTGATTCAAGCTACTACATCCTGGGGTCCATTTGTGATGAATACTGTTTGGGGCTGTAATTGTTTGTAATTGCGTAAACAGTGGAGTCCTAAAAACTGCAGTCGATGTAGCACAAAATGATTGCATGCATATCTGTTCGGGCTTGGCCGGTTTGATGCATTTGTACAGCGTGTGTATGTGGGGGACTTGCTAATCTTAAATTGTGTAAAGGATGAGCTGAAATGTGGGAATGTTTACTTGTTATGTTTACAGTGGAGCAAATATTCATGAGTGTGCCTCAGCTTTCAACCGTTTTCATCACTCTGAAAGGACACACGCAAACTAAATACACAAACGCACAAGCCCAGTGTGTATCTGCGGAGAGTGTGTATGCGTGTGTGTGTGTGTGTGATAGAGAGAGAAAGAGATCAAAGCACTCCCCGGCTTATCAGCATGGTCTCTGGTTCCAAAAGCCACACAGACCAATTTGACTGTGGTATGGTGAGAGGAAAGGGGGGTTACACAAACACACACACACACACACAAAACCCCTACGAGCCAAACAGATGAAACACCTAGTCCAGCCTGGGCTATGATCCCTCTCACGAAAGCAATCACGACTTTCCAATCTCCATCACCAAACTATGAAACGATGATATATCCTTTCTGTTACATTCACAACAGTCACACATCTGTTATTCCAAACTTCAAGGCAGATAAAAGTGAGCTGCACTCATATATATGAGGTCAAATTGGACTCAACACCAACTACTCATTTCCATCCAGCCCCGTCCCCTCACATCTTTATTGGTGTCTGGAGGGTAAAGTCTTTTCCCTGATTTAATGGCGCTACCACTGAACCCTTCCCCCTAAGTCTTTCAGCGAGTGCTTCCAGTACGTCCGCGCGGGGGCCCTTCCCCGTGTCTGATAAAGAGGTAAGAGGTGGAGGTTTTCGGTCAAGCTAATTGTGTTTTATGTGATGCCGTGGCAACGAGCCGAGCCGCTTGGCCTGGTGTTAATTTTGTTGCGAACGAGGGACGGGGGATAGAGGTGGCATGAGAGACAGCGAGGTTACGGGCGAGCTGTAAGTTAAATCATGATGACTTTATAAGTGGTTCGGTTGTTAAGCAGGACAAACCGAGTGACAGCTGCGCCTGTTAGAGTCAGGACGACTGACATCATCCTGTTTCTGTCTCTCGGTGACGGCTGGCCTGCCTGATGAGCTCTAATTGACCACAGGTTGAGTTGAGCTGAGATTTCAGAAACAGATTCGGGATCATCTCACATTTTATTACCTGATCCCACAGAATACACAGAAACTCAGGCCACTATTGTTTCCTTCCAAGCTCTTCGTGATGAGTTGGGTTGCTCCAGTCTTTAATCATCAGTATTCTCTCCACATACAGCTCCGTGGCAAAGCCTCTGGGGTGCGAGCCCGTGTGTGTGTGTATGCTTGTTAACTTGCTAAAACCCCCACCTCTATCCCCAACTTCTCTTATAACCCCAGACGGACTGCACATTTCCAGGGGTGTTGCTATAGCAACCCCTACAACTGGAAAGAGCACTAATTTGGAAGTCTTATGTCTTCAAGCTTTTAAATACATACATTCATAAAAACCATGAAACCAGTGTGTGAGTCGTTCAACCCACACACACAAAGCATGTGTTTTTAATGGATATAGACACCGTTCCTTATCATCCATCTCCTTCCTTTCGTTATCTGTAACCTTTACTTGGTGGATGTCAACACTAAGATAACGTCTGTCTGTCTGTCTTACTGGTAGGGAGGCCCTCTCCTTTGCGCTCAGGGCTACAAGCGATGTTGACGTCTTCCTGGTGTGTGCAGTCATGACGGAACCACTCCCTTCTGTTACACAGCAGTAAACTGGGCTCTTTCCCTGTGCAGCTCACGTCATCTAAAAGGATACGACCTGAGCCCGTCCCGTACCGTGACACCGAGGCCACGCCTGGACCTTCAGGGAGGAGAGCCTCACCAGATCTGCAAGGTTTGCACAGAAACACACACGCTTGTAATGACAAACAGATTTTTGAGATTGGGCATGTGCACGGAACGAAGCATGGCTAAACACGGCATCGGCGCTGCGCGTTACCTGTAACCGAGTTCACGGCACACCACTTGCGTGTTGGAGTTTGTCCAGCCATCATCGCACACGGTCCCCCACTGACCGCGATAGAAGACCTCTAATCGTCCCTCATAGCTCCCTGGACCTCCTGCCAACCTAACAGTACCATCTGTGGAAAGAGGAGAGGGAGAAAAATCATCAGATTATAAGTGTTGTTATAATTATGGGTAATTTTTGCACTTTCACATTGTAACAGCAGGCAGCAGTGACCGGATCACTGCTCCATGCTGCTGTTGGACAGAGGTTTTAAACAGCAGAGGAGTCATCGAAAAAGGTTTATTGGCACGTTGGTCCTCCACAGATCTGTCGGATAGACACCTCTGCCAAACGTTCTCATTTACAATCGCTACATGTCCAATTTATCCACTTGGACAACCTCCCCTGTCAACAGATCCAACTCACCACCTGCTTGGTACCAATCCAGGTCAAATGGCTGCAGATCAGATATATGTCATCGTTCTTTGTCTTAAGCAGGTGTCTCAAACTGAGTGCCACCGAGGGCAGAGAGGCTGTCAAATCAAAGGACACCGGTTGAAAAGACCTGTTTCATGGCAAGAAAAGCTCTGCTAATAAACCACACCAGTGAGGCAGATCTGCTTCTATTAGGGACCAAATAATGGCACAGTTTAATGGAATATTGTCATTAACGTTATTATCTGTCACTGTGCTTCTCCCACTATGAAATGTCAAAAAATCTGTCACAGAATGATGCATTTGGTCTGATCTGCGCAGTCTCAACCAAAGATGAATTCTGTGATGATGAATTCAAAGATGAATTCAATCTTCAGAAAGCCCAATTCACACTGGACTAGTTTGCGGGATAAGCGATGTCTATATTTTACTCAAATTTACTGACATCATCCTCCAGATATGATGTCAATGTGCTGCGTTAGAAGAGAGGATGAAAACAAATCAAGACAGCGATTGCCTGGGGCCCCAGCCACAATCAAAAAATGAAGTTAAGCTTTGCTGTCAGCTTCCTGACTCATATTCTAAAAAGATGAGAGAAACCGAGAGAGACAAAGGGAGAGGAAGAGAGAGAGAGAGAGTGAATGGAGAGAAAGATAGACATTAGGAAGAAAAGAAAGAGAGGACTAAAACTTTATTTTCTGATTGCTTCACAGAGGTAAAAATAAAAGACACCAACACCAACACCAACACCTCCTCCTCCTCCTCCTCCATTCATCTCATCTTATCGTCCTTTGAGATTTCACTCTTCGGATGGATCTGAGCTTGCTCTTTCTGTGAATGGTTCTCCATGCTGTGTAGCAAGATGTCCCTCCTGAATTTGCATCCTAAATGCTGTCACAACATTCATTTTATGTTCTACCTCAGCCTCCATATTTCCCCATATTAGTCCCACAATCACACTTCTTATATTTATACATTTTAATGCAATTCTCCCGTTCAGATAGGTGTCCGTCTACCTGTAAGTGGGGTGCAGGACACCCCTGCGTCCTCCGAGTGCTGACAGTTGTGTTCTCCCCAGGCACTTTTAGGACACTGCTCCAGGGAGAGCTCATTCCCGGTGCAACGCACCTCATCCAGCCACACACGGCCTGATGCCTTTCCAAAACGCGCCTGGCCCCAAGCCCTGGCAACACCGCTGCAAAGAAAACAGAAGACAAAGAGAATAAAAGGACTGCTTGAATGTCGGTAAAACTAAAAACAAATCTACCGACTTTTCACGTCAACAGACCGGCTCACAGAACACGAGGTCTCAGATTTGGGGTTTGTTACAAAATGCACTGGAGTGAAAATCTATCACCGAGCCATATTGCTTGTCTTGCACATTCACATTTGCACACACAAAGGCTAACAACACAAAGACACACACATTTTGAAGGGAGTGTGATGTTGCTAAATATGCATATCTCCGTGGTGCTAGAATTCATCCAGGAACAATGAGCCCGATTCACAGTCTGACCCCCAGATGTGCTTTACTGCTCGGTCCTCTCTCTGTGTGTCAGAATGGAAAGAATACTTCTCATACTTTCAGAGACAGAGGGAGACAGACGACTGGACACCCACATTACCCACACTGAGCTTTCCTCTCTGTCTTTTCCTTTTTCCTCACTTCCTCCTCACCACAAAGTATTTCCATTGTACTAATTATTCTTCGAAATGATTGTGAATCGGGACACGAATGCATGCGTGTGTGCGCGTGTGTGTGTGTGTGACCCTTCACCTCAGCCCCAGCTGTCTACAGACCACCTCTGCATCGCTGTCGTCCCATTGGTCATCACATATTGAGCCCCACAGCCCTCCGTGGAAGACCTCGACTGTGCCCTCTGATGCTGTTCGACCCCCCACCAGCCGCACGGGGAGAGCCACTGCAGCTGCAACACACGCATTCAAACACACTCCACTTAAAGACATATGCGTGCATATGTGATTCATTTACGTTTGCAGTCCTTTTCATTACTTTTCAACATGGTCACCATACATTTGTAATACTTACCTGACCAGTCATGGTCGATTTGCATTTATATTGTTTTCATCCTGTTTTGTACTGCACATAGCGATTTTACGTTGATTGTATGTTGTACCATTTGTCGCCACTGCTGTATGATGACCATGATATATACTGAATTGTCATATATGGATGAGTTGAGGGTAAAAACCCCCAAAAACCTTTGAATCTTGCATCTTATTTTTTAAGCATGTCGAGCAGTAGTTTTCAACCTGTGGTCCATGGTCCCCTTCTGGTCCGTTGAAGTGTTGCAAGTTGTCCGTGACTTTAGTAATGTCATTTTAATGCCAGAAACTGTTAATTTTTTTGTAACCTTTTTTTTATTTGCACATTTTTCATTTCTTTGTTTTTGCAGCCACGCCTTTTTGAAAGTGGATTTTCCACACTTGAATACGTGAGGAATAAGTACAGCGCTATGGTGGAGAAGATGACAGGAGACTATCCCTGTCCACCAATGTACTGACAAGAAGGGAAAGATTGTATGCAACTCAACATAGCCAAAAATTTCACTAATGGGTAAGAAAAAAAAAGTCTTAATCTCAGCCTCTGTCCACACCATCCCCCCACCACACACACATCTGAGGTCAGGGTGGTGGTCCAGGACAAAATAGGTTGAAAATCACTGAGTAAAAGCTATCAAAAAGCATGTGTTTGCGTTACATTTGTATCCCCATGCGGCAGGTCTACCTGGCTGCTGGGTGCAGGTGACGGCCGCTGCCATGGCACACTCCTCTCCATTCCACAGAGTCTTGGGACACTGCAGCAAGTCTGGCTCCTCTCCCTGACAGTGGACTGCCCTCCAGTGCAGCTTGGCCATGTTCAGACGAGACAAAGGAGATACACGGGCGTGACCTGAGATTCTACAAGACAGGAAAGACAGATCAGGTCAGTGAGCAATGATGTCATTCTGTCAGCAAACAACTTTCCATCCAAGATTTTTTTCATTCTTTTTTTTTCTCTCGATATTTTGTATGTCATATTGAGCAGAAACAAAAGCAGTTTCAGCATCTATATGTCCTTGATTTGCCATTCCACTTCCAAAGCAGTCAGCAGTTTTTTTAGGCGACAACATTCAATAACTGTCCATGTGAAACTCATCACCCGTGATTCCAAGTGACATGTGCTGGACATTTGCTGTCTTCCCTTTCACTGTGCCCTTTCATTGACTCCTGTGTGAATGCGCACACACAGGCATGCATGCATGTCAGCATTGGTGTTCGTGTCCAGATGTCTAAATGTACAGAACCCCTTTCTTCTCCAGGGAAATCTGTGTCTCACTCTGCTGACTACAGCCCATCTTAGAATAACTGTCTCTGTGTCTAATCTGTATCCCTTAGGATCCAGAAAATCAGTGTATCTCATGGCACAGCTCAAAGTCAAGACAAGAAGGCCCGTGTGTGTGTGTGAAGGTAAATAGCTGAGCACTAAAGGTATTTGGGGGATGGGAGGTTGGAATGCAAGGGTCACACAAGGGAAGACTACACTCTACAAAGCTTGTTTGTTGAGAAGAAAAGAGAGGAGAGGAGAAGGTGGTTGATGTGTGAAATGTTATGACGTTCTCTTGCTATTCCATCAATTTGTCCATTACACTCTTGCCATCTGTCAGACAGTCCCATGTCGTGAATATATGGTGCGTGGTTAATGTACTTGCACCTGTGTCTGCACATGCGTGTGTGTGAGAGGGTGAAGGGGACACAGGGAATGAATAGTGCATGTCTGTGCACAGGCACATGTGCATAGGAACATGCATGATCTCTCACCCCTTTCCCAGCTGTCTGCAGACCACGGCAGCATCTTCATCCCCCCAGTCATCACTGCACACAGACCCCCACACTCCCCCCAGGTAAACTTCAACCCTTCCATCCAGTTTGGATCGGCCTCCCTGTAGACGTACAGAACCTAGAAAGGAAGGACGGTTGGAGAACATATATCACACAGAACACAGTGAAAGGGAGAGAGGGTAGACACAGAGAGAGCGAGAGAGAGAGGGAGAGAGAAGGTTACGAGATAAAAGACAAAGTGAAGGATGAAAGAGATAAGGATGATAAGATGAAAAAGGTGTAACTGGTTGCACTGATGGAGGGAAAGGGGAGTCGAGTGATCAGATGGAAAATCAAAAGAGAGAGGCAACGGGATATTTTGTCGACAGTTGAACAGCACATAAAACAAGGCTTCAACAGCCTGATAAAAGTGCCTATGAATCTTTCAACATCTAAAGGGCTCCATTTGCTGCTTCAGTCAGCTTCTTTCTGCGTCTGACATTCACTGTGAACACATTCCACATCTTCCCTAAGCATACCTGCTCACCAAAATGACAAAAGATAGAGAGATGCCACTGTGTGTATCACTGCTCGTATAACGGTATAACTGTATATTATGCACCCTGTCCTAATCTGAACTGATCCTGTCCCACTTTGAATGGCATGGAGTGTGTAATGGCTTTCTAATTCAACGATGCTATAACTTTATGTCCAGCAGAGAAGAATATTCATGGAGAAGTGATTTGTAACCCTTGTTTAAGTGTGTAAAAGTCCCCACTTTTAAGAAGAAGTGGCTTCTATGTGTGTGTGTGTGTGTGTGTGTGTTTCCTCAGGAAACCATATATCCGGAGTGGCCTGATTGATGATGATGATGATTTTTATTTGATCTCTCCGGCTCGGGTAATAAATTCTATGCAGGTGTATACGGCTGTAGTAAGTACATGGGCACATTGGGGCAACAGAGAACGCCAGTGCTCTTTCTCTCTCTTACACAACGTGCACATAATGAACACAGGTGGCTGTCTGTCTCACTGCCACCAGCTCACGGTTGAGAGAATATCTGGAGTGAGGCAGTCTTGCAGGCCATGACCCCACCTTACAAGTTCATACAGACATAACAAGGGTTTGAGGATTTGACGAGTCCTTCCCAAAGCGCTGTAATTGCCCAGTTATCCGTGATCATTCGAGCATCATGTGCTTTTAATACCTGAGGCAAACGGTGTATCCATGTGGTGCCCACACATACCAAGCCTAAATATACCACAGGCTGTCTGCGTTGTGCCAGCTGGAAATTACACACTCCATTCCTTTCATCACTCTTTCTTTCTCTCTTTGGCTTTTCATCAAAATAAATTTCCAGCTCTCCCTTTTTCATCTTAGCAGCACAGTTAAAGGTACGGGAATTGATAAGTAATAATAAAGCTGATGTGATGTCACCCAAGACCAAATATCTCTATGCGATGAGAGATTTTATTTCGTTGTGAATTCCTCGGCCTGTGTCTCTACCAAACGCTCCACATGCAAATACCTGTACACCCACTGCACAACAAATGTGCTTGGACTTGTCATCTGCATGCACCACCTGCATCCGAGACACTGAAAGCCTATCTCTCTTCAGAGGAGGGAGGTATATTGACTCAAGTGCCATACTTAATTACAGTTCTGAAGTACTTTTATTTTATCCTACTTTGGCTTCTTTTTCACTGTATTTCTGAGTACAACGAGACTGTGACTTTGCACTTTAAAAGCCTGTAAGATAAGTGTCAAAATATTGTTGTTGTTGGGGTACAACATCTGTATGTTCGCCATATTTTTTAAAATGGATTTTGGACATTATCTTAAGAGAATCATCTAGAAAACAAGTCTTTGTTCTATGGAGAATTATTCCATTTAATCCTTCATCTGACCTAAAATCATCAATATGACCCAAATTATACCTCCAAATTATATCTGTTTTTTTCTCTCCATCTCTCCAAATCTAATACTGCCAGATTATGGAAATTTGAACGCATTACAACGTTCATTAACATTTTAACTGATAGGGATCAATCATCAGCTTTTGGCTTGAATACATGAATTCCTGCTGGTACTGATGATGAATTTTTGCTTTAATTTTGTATGCAGAAAGTTAACTTAAATATTTGAGTAGCCCTGCATGAGCTTTTGAGCTGAGTTCTCCTCATAAATGACCCGATTAGAGTATCTAATCTGGAACAGCCTGTACTGGTTTTGAAGACTATCTGTCTGTTATTTGTTAGTACTTCTACTTGTACTCCGTGTAGTTAGTGTGTATCTGTCCCCTGTGTGCACCTTGTTTACAGTCGCAGTACCCCCAGTCCGCTCTGCCTCTGTGGTTCCTGAAAAAGCACCAGGGTCGGATCCTGCCGTCCGGGTTCCGACAGTGGTTGTGTTCTCCTACTCCTTTCCCCGGGTAGCGCTCCTTAAATCCGGGTACCTCGGTCCAGTTCATGCACCGAGCGCCGGACTCGGTAACGTCTATGGCTCCCCGGTAAAATCCGTCTTTCCCACGGCTGTGCACGCAGTCCGTGAAGGGCAGGATGAGTGACGGGACGCTGCCGGAAGAACATCGGCCACTCATCGCCAAAACGGCGACGAGAGTTAGAAATGTTAAATACATGTTGTTGTTGTTGTTGTTGTTGTTGTCGTCCTCAGCCGGGCGGTGTGAATGTGTGTCATCAGCTGAGGAGATGCGCTGCAGTCCGGCCCATCGCTCTCTCTCTGCCGTGGGTCGGGAATGAGGACAGCTGAAAGGGAAAGCGACGCGGATCAATGAAAGTCCTATTTGGCGTGGGTTAATGTGCAGACAGGCTCCCACTCTCGACTCCTCGGCTGCTGTGGTCCTGAACTGTCTCTGTCCTTCTCGTGTGTCTCTGTAGGAACTCAAAGTGTCTCTGGGAATGCATGGGCCCAACAGAGCACTCATTCAGTCCTCTATAGGAAATGTACGGTCCCCATATAGGAGATCCATAAACTGGAGAACCTGGGAGGCAAAATACCTACAATTAAATTATGAACTGAAAATAAGTGGTATAAATGATGGAGAGGTGGGTGGAGAGTTTTAATTTCACTATTCCAATGTTTCTGCGGGGATTCATCATTCCACTATGATATTACAACATGTAAGTGATCACTTATTTAGCGGGAAACTTGTCAGAATTCCTTATGAGTCTGATTTTGGGAAGCAAATTACTACAGACAGCCAAGATGAATAATAAAAATATAATAATAAAATAATAAAATCATTTTTATGATGGAATTGAAGGTAAGCACAAGGAGTTACCGTATTATTAATTCAGTCACGTTTGCATAAGAGAAACAGCGACGCCCAGTGTCGTTGAAGTGTGTAGTTCTTCCACGGAGGAAACCCTTGATTTTAAATCACGAACTTTATCCAACTCCGAACCTGTGAGAACACACAAAAATAACACAAGTGACTGCAGTGTAAAATTATAATAATGTTAAAGTAAGCCAACAATTTAAACAATAGACTCAAAAACTAATTCCAGCAAAAAAAAGTCCACAGATTGAAAAATGAACAAGAAGAAGAACTTTTTTGAGAATAGTTAAGTTTTGTCATCACAGGGAATAATATAATAATTAGCTGGATAAGAAAAGTGCCGTATACACTAAATCTTTTTCCTTGGATTTTTTTTTCATGGGCTATATGTAAGACAAGTTTTTTACTCGTAAATGCCAAGAAATAGTTCTAGTATGACATCCTCTGTGACCACTTCTCCGCAAACCTAAATGAGAGCTCATTTGTAATTATATCACTATTACGCTGTATATTATTCCTTAAAATATACTGTTCTCTTGTCTCTTCAAAAACAACTACTCTAATTGTCAGAGTTCTACTCTACTTTT
>OMNV01010797.1:42980-159753 GCA_900303265.1 Brotula barbata | reverse complement strand
CCCCCTCCCCCGTCTCTCTGACCCTATTGTCCATTTTAACCTCCTCCCTCTCTCTCTCTCTCTCTCTCTCCTCTACCCGTTCTCCCAGTGGTGTGAAAGGAATGAGCAGTGCCGCAGACTCCAACTGCGCGACCTGCTGGTGGCGCCCTTGCAGAGACTGACTCGGTACCCGCTTTTGTTGCGGAACGTGACAAAGAGATGTCAGACGGCGGCCGAGATCAGCGGCCTGCATGCAGTGGCAGAGCAAGTGGACACGTCTATATGTGAGCACCCCTCAGCACACTCCAAGACATTCGTTATCATTATTACCTATTTAGTTGAGGTGGTTGGTGCTTAAGTTTGAGCTGATTTGTTCATAGATGCCACAATTTGGCCATTTTAAAGCATTTTTGGCTTATAACTTGTCTTGTTATTTTCTGGATTTCTTGGTTCACCACTAATAAGTCACAGCTAATCCCTTCAGAATTTTTGGCTTGACTCTCACGTTTCTAATTCCATCCAGTCTTTACCAAACTGGGTAGATGGTATTTGCTTGTCTCCAGCTGGTTCCCACATTTTTCCCCACAACCTACAACCAAATTTAAATGAAAATTCAGTCAGCTCTGAGCGATCCCATATTGATTTGATACCATTTGGCCTACAGGTGGCATCACAACAACATGCGATTTCAAACAGCCAAGATGAAAATGTACACAATTTAAAAAAAATTACAGCTTCCGTCAGCCAATCAATTGTTTGTATATTTCATTGTCATGCTGTGTGTATTGCGGTGTGTGATCTCTGAGCTGTCTGTGTCACTTTGAAAAATGCTTTGCCGAGCGTCCTCAGTATTGCTACAATGTTGTTGCCGGGCTTGTTATGCCACTTTAAACAGGGGTTTTCTGCTTATTTTGGTTGGACCCCTGGGGACGCTGATGTAGGGGGCGGGGCCAGGGGCTGAGATCAGGTTTTTTTTATTACCCATTTGTGAGATTTCTGGGTGTGGTGGGTTGGACAGTCATCTGTTCTTGTCAGTCCAGTGGTGGATTTGGGCAGTCTCGAGTCATTTTCTGGCTCCGGTCTAGCCAAGTGCTTATTCTTCTGGTATGCCACTGTGGAAAAGTTTAGTTTTTTATTTAGATGGATGTAATTATTCTCACACGAGAAATAAAGAAAAAATGGGCAAATAAAAACAATAAAATGTTTGAACTGCCTCTGGCATTAAAATGACATTACTGAAATCATTGTCACGGACCACCAGGAGGCCACAGACCACCAGTTGAAAGCCCCTGCTTTAAATAAATACACATGTTTTCCAGGCAATTGTTACTCAGAGGCTTCTTCTTACCTCGCTGGGTGGTTTGGGGCTCGTGTCCTTTTCAGCAGGACTTCTAATCAAATCTCAGGCGACACAAACAAAGGGAGCACCAGTTTGTGTCACGAAAGCAAACACGCCGCATGCCTCGAATGGCATTCAGAGTGGGGACTGTTTATTCTTCATCACATGTCTGTGCCTGCAGACCTGTTGTGGCAGTTTACTCTGTAACTAGATGGGTAGGCTGTGGGAAATGTGCAGCAGCACAGCGTGTAGTGGTGTTAAACAAATAACCTTACAAAACTAACCAGCATGAGTTCACAAGTCATTCGTGATCCTCTTTCCCATAGCCATTAAGAGGCGTGGCAGCCATTGTGTTATCTTAGTGTGAATGTGGTGTCACAGGCGCGGGCCAATGTCCTGTGGGTGCGGAGATATTTATTGTAATGGCTCACATGATAGGCACCTATCACCAGGGAGGACATCATAAAGCATTATTTACTAATGTGACACCACATTTAAGTCCAAAGTATATATTTGGGTGTAACATCTTATGAATGGGTTGTTCTTTAGTTGAATTGTTTTTGGCCCCTCCTGATTAGAGTGCTGACTTGGACATTCAGTTGTTGGTCTCTGTCTCTGTGCCCAGGTGATTTAGAGGGCAAAGTCAAATGGCTGGATAACTACCAGAAGGTGAAACAGCTGAGAGACGCCCTGGTGTGGCTGCCTGTGTGGGAGAGAGACAAACGTGCCTTCATCCCCGAGGTCAGTCAGTGTGTGTCAGTCTGTCATTTACACACACCGAATGGTCAAAAGGTTTTGTTTTCTGACTTGAGATGGACTGATTCACTTCCAGAATCTGAAGCATCTCTTAAAGACAGTCACCCTGGAGAACCTCATCTCCCATAGAAGTCTCCTCCACGAGGGAAAGCTGGTGCTCATAGGTTTGTCCGATGGAAGCAGTTTTTATAAAAAAACTAAAAGTGAGCGTGCATTTAAAGCACGTTGTAACACCTGTGTTTTCTGCTTCATTACCAGAGAATACAAAGCTGATTGATGTCTATCTCTTCCTCTTTGATGAATTCCTCCTGATTACAAAAAGGAAGAGAAACAAAAAGGTACGTCTGTTTTCAGCCTGATGCTTAAGGACCACGGTAACGGGAGGAAGTGTCATCTCTGCTGTTCCGCTCAGACCCCCAACTTTCTTCTCTTATGTAGCGCTCCACTGGTCCAGACCAGAATCCTCTGAGGCTGCCACTGAACCTGGAGCTTGATCAGCTGCTGAAGGAAGGCTGCACCTTCACGGTTGTGGACCAGCCCGTCTCCCTGGACCGACTCCAGCTCAAGAATATTGATCAGCTCAATGCCTCAAGTAATAACAGCAGTGGAAGTGTGTTTTCCAGGGAGCTGATAGTGGAACCTAAAATCAAAATCTTTCTCTGACGGTTGTTGTGTTTTGTTTTCAATTCCTTTGTAGCATCTGGTCTCCCTCACTCTTTCATAATCATGCACCAGAATCGCTACCAGCAGTGCATAGGTGCATTCATCCTGCAAGCCTCCTCAGAGTCAGTCAAGGTAACGTCAGCAGGGAATTTGTTCTCTCAAAAGGCCTGAAAATACACTCAGGGACCGCATGTCTGCCAAAGCCCAGCAGCCCTTTGTGCCTATATAATGTTTTAACTCAACGATGCCTTGAAGTAACTTGTGTAAGAATGATACAGTATATCGTGCAAATTCATCGTGTAATAGTATTGCAGACATCATGCTGTTCTGCATGTAAAACTTAAAAATATGTCAAAACTGTTTCATACAACTGAAGCAGCATCAACTTAGCTTCGCCATCGGTGGTAGTTGCATGATTTTAACTTGATTTATTGATGCACACTGAGGCACTTAATGTGACCCACGTCTGATCATAGATGGTGATCTGCCACATCTGAATGTGGATTAATTGTATCTGTTTGACAAAGATTTGGATCTTCATTGTCCAGAAATAGACAATAAATATCACAAGCTGTATATCATCAGGTGCATAGTGCAGTATTATAGGGGGAAACAATCCAAGATCTAGGATCCAGGATCCCGATCCAGATCTGTCTCAGAATCTATTCAACTTTTCCTGGACCCAAGGCCCAAACTATTTACAAAATTTCAGTACAATCACAGCAATAGTTTTTGACAGACAGGCAGTGAAATGTTCAAAATGAAATCCTTGACAGCGATTCTAAATATGTGTATGCATGTGTGTACTGCTCATAGATCTACAGGTACAGCACAGCATGTCAGGCATCAATTTAGAGTTACTTTAAAGGCTTACTGGATCATGTGTTAAGCTGCTGTAATTCTTTTCAAAGAAAAGTCTGCTTTATCCCCACTTTGATCTTCAAATTATGTACATTGATCAATTTTGTTACATTTATTACTATTATTTGGCTTAAGTGCAGCATCTGTTGATGGTTGTGTGTTTCAGAAAGTGTGGATGTCAAAGATAGAGGGCGCTGTGACGTCACTGCTAAAGCTCGACTCTCAGCAGCCGCGGCTCAAGAACGCCTCCCTGTGGCTGGAGTCTTCACAGATATGACATTTCATCAGACTGCAGCAGACGCCGCTGAAGCTCTGCTGTCAAAGTGCACCGCAACCATCAGGAAGTTTTGTAAAATTGTGTCAGCACTGGAATGATCTTTTTAAACACCTTGCCTCAAAAAGTGACTGCTTTAGTTGTTTCAATAAAATTCTGCTAATGCAGTGACACAGATTTCGTCTCTTTTCATCATCCAACAGCTAGATTCCTGTGTATTTTAAGATCTGCTTTGGTGAAATGTGCTGTATAGAATTAGGCTATTTTCAATGATCACAAGACAAATAGAAACATAGGTTTTATTTACTTTTAGTTATGATGGAGAATTAGAAAACCAGATGATGATGTGAACATAAATTACGGAAAATTGCCTTTGTTACAAATTCATTTCAGGAGGCGAATTCTGTCATGTGCGGTGCACCCTGCTGCTCGTGAGATGTGCAAGACCCTGGCCTAAGGCACACCTCATAACCCCCCGAATGTGACGCCCAGACACTAACCGTGTAGATAAAGTGTGAAGCCACGAGCTAACAGAGTCATGCAAATTAAGTGACATCAACACAAAGCAAGCCACTGTTAAGTGTACAGATCAATGTCACTTTGTAAAAATGAGGATGACACTGATGAATTTACACATTTCACGGCTGTCATGTTTCTATATCCACGTGACATATTTCTTTTCCATTACAAAAATGTACAAAGATACTTATGATATCAATGAGCAGTTGAGTACAACAGGGTTCAAAATGCTGAAGCCTGTATAAAGTTGTTTGTGGCTAGGGTTCTCATACTGACAAGCCCAAAATATAATAAGGTGCAAATCATCTCTGTGGGATTCAGGGACTGTACAACTCGATAGATCCATAACAAACTCTTGAAAGATTGCAGGACAGATATTTGTGATCTCTATGATTTAGAAATAGTGCTTTTTCCTGTGCCAAATCGAGGTAGACTTAACGAAACCAATGCAAACGGAGTCGGTGTTGTTGTGAGCGTTTGCGGCTGAGAGGGACATTTGTTTCTATTGAGCATACGAGCAAAAAAAAACTGAATTGGTAAACCTACGCCATTGTCACCTTGCTTACAGTGTTACAGCCAGTTACTCCAGTCACTAGACAATTGCACAAAAAATCTTACCAGTATCTGATAACTTGACAGCAAATATAAATTACACAGGAGTTTACTTTACCAGTGTTCTCAGTTGCAGACAGGTCATTCAGAAATCCGACAGTAACTGCTGCACTTGAAAGCAGCACTGACCTTCCCCAAAATGTGCCAGAGAAATACTGAGGCTGCGGGCAGCCAACATACATCCAGGAGCTGTACAGGCAGACAAGATGACAGGCCTACTCTTCACACACACACACGCGCTCAGTTACAACACCAGAACACACACTGTTACAGCGACATCACACACAGCCACGGTCATTGCACCCGAGCAACGCATACACACGTCCAGCAGTAGTCGTTGCTGCTGGGTGGAGACAGGCGGCAGAAAACAAACATGTAGGCACCTTCAATGGCTGCAGAAAGCACCAGAAATTTGTTGAAATCAACAAGCATAAAATACATTAATAATGCATGAACATGACACGGCAAAAACTCCATCAGTTGTAGATTTAAAAAAAAAACAACTACTATCAAATCATCATACATGGCTGTTTTTAAATGGTAAAAATGCAGGATCTTAAAAATCAAAGGACTCTTGACAAAAATACTGAAATATGACAGAAAGTCAGGCTGATCATCTCACCAATATTCCTCCTACAGACATTCTTTGGTCATGAAATAGGCTGAATATTATTCTCCACACATACACAACCACTCTGCTATACAAAGGCAATGTGCAGTAACTGCGATGACGCCCAATAAAGTTTTACTGGATTTTTACAAGATGAGACATAGAAATGATTCAGTTAACTTATTTTGAGGAAGCAGCGTTAGTGTTGATTATTACAAAGCACAAAGTTTAAATTAAATAATTCCAGGAAAGCATTTCTACAGCTGGTCAAATATTTTGGGATTACTGGATAAAAATAAAGCAGTTCTTCATGATTCCTTTGTTACTTGGTGTTTTTTTTTTATACTTGCTGTATTCATCTCAACTTGAATTTCATGACATCTGAGAATTTACACACAATCAAGACTTTACAGGGCATTTCGATGACGATTTTGTGGATACAACAGTGACTTGCATTTACCTTTGTAGGGCAGCAGTGATTTTCAACATTACTGTTTTATTTCCTTCCCAAAAACCTGCACAATGCTGCCTTAAAACCTCGGACGATGAGTGTCAACATGTTTTACAAGGCTAAAAATGCCAAAATTAAAGTGTAGATCTGAGTATGAGCTCAAAAGAATGGATGGTGCTGTGTATTTCTCCCCGTCTCCACTCTCTGGCAGTCCACAGGAGTAGCAAAGGCACAAAACAAATACCAATGATCCCATCCCGTCTGCTTCATCCAGTCCGTGCCACTGATGTGTCAAACCTCTTATTTTCTTCATCTTGAGCTGAGTGACAACCTTTAACTTCAATACTGACGCCTCTACACCAGAGCCACGGGAGTGATGGAGTCACATGCAGGTGGGAGTCCTTGCACAGGGTCTGTCCGTTATAGTGCACATTGAGTATGACAAAGATACATCTTCTTCTGACCGTAGGAGGGGGAAATGGGAAATTAGGAGGTAAAGGGGAGGCGGGGCGATCAATGTTGGAGCTCCTCGAAACAGGTCTCACAGACCCGTACTGGCTTTTTAGACGATGGGGTGAGGGCGTTTCTGCACGAACACTCGGCGCAGAAAATGTTTCCACAATGTCTGCAGTGGTGCTGAATATTCACAGAGGAAGAGGATAGAGATGGAGGATGTTACAAGGCAGACAGCTGCTATAATTAACCTACATGAATGTAATCAATCAATGCACCCCACTGGACGTAATCAGTGTCTTCATCCTTACCTTCCTGACAGTGACACTAAATCCTTTCCCACAGGCCATGCAGTTCTGCACCTCGTGATCCTCTGCCCACTTCCTGGTCAAACTCTGTGACTGTTTGATCTGCAGGTAGAAGCGAAGATAAAATAATTACAACAGGAAAGTCTCCCCTTATTATTATGTTCAAAATGAAGTCACAAAAATTCCTTTGCTATTCATTACTGTTTCTATCTGTTCAACACTTTATGTGCCGAGTTTAGGGCCGTCATTATTTTGAAAGAGCAGACGTGTGAGACTGACCTGCAGTGACTGGTTCTCTCTGCCCAGTTCCTGCATGGCTGCTGTCGTGTCGTCCAGCTTCCGCCTCAGCTCCACCACCTTGGTCTGCAGTTTCTCAATCTCACCTTCACCCTTAACACACCTAAAACACAAAGCCCAGTCATTTTAGTATGGTAACATATTCAGACACGTACACACACGCACGCACAAGCACACAGGCAGTGCCATTCACCGTTCCAGCAGTGCTCGTCTCTCATCCTGGTTGTTTTGAACTGTGGCTTCCAGCACAGCTATTTCTCCCCTCAGCTCATCAGTCTGTTTCTCCAGTTCGCCGACCCGCCGCTGGCTGCCCTGCCACTCTCTCTTCAACGTTGCCACATTCTCGTTAAGAGCCGTCACCTGAACGGCTATCTTAGCCTCTGCCTCCTCTCCGCGCTTCACCTGCTCTTCTCTGGCTTGCTTCTCTGCTGCCTTTGGAGAGAGGCATGGAGCATGTCACAAAAAAGACTTCCAGACAGTGACAGGGGCATTTACTCCATACAGAATTACATGGCTTCGTGGCCGGACATACCAGCTGTGCCTGGACATCCTTGCTTTGGGCCAGAAGCTTTTCCTCTCTTTGTTTCTGGCCTTTCCTGGTGGCCTGGTGCTCTTTCTGTTCCCGCTCCAGTGCAGCATGCCCTGCCTCCACCTGAGCCTGAAGCTCCAGTTTCTGTTGGATCAACAGCTGCTTGGCTTCCTGCATCTCACCCAGTTCCTAAAATGCAATGATATGTAACTACGTGCACAATAGCTGCATCATTATTGAAAAAAAGCCCATGGAAGAGAAAGGATTCACCTGAAAAGTAACAACCATTGCTTTTTAGCCCCATAGCTCCAAAGTGTGTCTTTATGAGTCGGCATTGTTTTATGTGCTTTATGTTCTGAATACATTAGTGATGTAAACCAACATGTAACCAACTGATCTAAGCATAGACAACATACCATACACTAAATGAGTTGTGTGTTACCGACCTTCCCACTCTTCTCTGACAGTGCTTTCAACTCAGCGGTCACTTTGGTGCAGGTCTTTTCCAAGCCAGTCTTAGCTTTATTCAACTCCACCCCTTTGCTCCTCTCCTTGTCTAGTTCCTCCTTAGCTAGACTCTGTGTGAGCATGCACAGTTGAGTTAAGTTATGAATATCATACTTCATGAAAGTGTGTATGTTTATTGAATGGAGTTTGTCTGCCAGCCTGACCTGTTGCTTCTGGAGTTCTTGCATGGTTTGGTCCTGCTTTTGAAGCCTTTCATCCCGTTTGGCCAGTTCTTGCTCCAAAGAGGTCCGGCGAGTGTTCAGTTCCTGGATCTGAGCCTCTAAGCCCACCTGGTGGGTCCGATTAGCAGCGAGCTCCTCCTGGGCCACACTTAGTTTCTCCTCTGACATCTGTAGACAGAGAAAGTCAGATTGCGAACAGAATAGGCAGCTTACTTCAAATGAAAAATGACTGGATGTTGTTATGGTCCTACCTTGAGGTCCTGGCGCAGTGCAGAGACCTCAGACTCTTTGCCGTAGTAGTCAGACTGCATCTTCATGAGGCCTTCCTTGCTTTCTTCTAAGGCCTTCTGGAGCTCTGCTGTCTGACTCTTCTCAGAGGCCAAATCCTGGCCCAGTGCTGACAGCTTGGACCTGAGCCCGCTCTCCTCTTCAGCCTGGACAGGAGTGTAAAATACACACATTGATACATGTAAACTTCACAGCAAGTCCTCATCATCTCATCACCTATTCACACGTGGTTCTTGCCTTTTTCACGTTCACTTCCTTCAACTGTGCCACCTGGCCCTCCAGTTTCTTCCTCTCCTGTTCAAAGGATCCCTGGGCCGTCTTAAGCTGTGCCTGCAGCTTCTGCACAGCAGCCCCCTTTTCCTTCATCACCTCCTGAGTCTTTGACTGCTGCTGTTCTAATGATGTCAGTTGTGTCATCAACCTTTTCTCTGCCTGATATTGGAACCCAGACACAAAACAAGTCCCGAGGTGTTGCATTTAAAACAGTAATGTTTGAATCTCCATGTTTCAGAAACTTACCGCACTCATCTGCTCTATTTGCTCTTTAGAGTCATTCATCGCCTTAGTGATAGCCTCGTTAGTTTTCAGAAGCTCCTGTCTGGCCTTTTCGTGAGACTTTTCCTGAGGATGAGGACAGATTAATGTAGTGTAGTTCTTCTAAATCTGGACAAATCTGCAGTTTGTGAACCTACCTTCTCCTCTAATGCTGATTTGTGAGTCTTCCTTTCTGTATCCAATTGCTTCTGACTGTCTTTCAGTGCCTTATTGGCTTTGGTGTGGGATTCTCGAGTTGAGGCAAGCTCCTTTGTTAGAGCTTCTTTCTCCTGCTGGGCCTTCTGTAGGTCTGCAGCTAAACTTTGAGCTTTTTTCTCCAGCTCTGCTTTCTGAGACTGTCCTTCCTGGCTCACCTTGTCCATGTTAGCTCTCAGGGTAGCTTTCTCCTGCTCGCTGTGCTCAAACTGCTTCTGGGTGTCGCTCAAAGTGGCTGATTTCTTTTTCAGTTCCTCTTGTAGTGTTTTAGCCCTTAAAAATAGGAAGACATATAGCACACCTGTAAGTGTGAGTAGTTCACCGCAGAGTGGAACAAACACTAAATGAAATGCTGGCAGCAATTATTTTACTTTTGCAAAAACATATTTGTCAAACCAATGGCCCAGTATATCTCACCCTGATTTCTCCTTTTCTACCAATTGTTGCAGCTCCTTGTGTTGCTTCTTAACTTGTGACACCTCCTTCTGTAGCTTCTGTACTTCTTTTTGCGCCTGGTCCCGTGTAGCCTGCAATTCCCCCACCTGTGACTCCAATTTCTGTGTGATTACAGCAAACATGAGATTTCAAAATCCACTAGATATAAAATATTTGAAAAAAATCCAACATCAAGTACTCAACACAAACCTTACTGAGCCCCTCCATGTGCTCCGTCTGCTGTTCTGAGGTCAGTAGTTTGTCTTTGCATTCCTTCAGACTGGTTTCTAACTGGGTGCACTGCTCCTGCCTGTCGTGGAGCCTTAGGGACTGCTCCTCCAACTTCTTCTGAACTTTATTCAGCTCCTTCACAAGATTTGGAGGGGGAGATGCAGGATAAGAAATTGTAAAAAAAAAAGCGAAGAAAGGGCAAGAAAATATAAGGGGTCGTTTGTGTTTTCGGCAAATGTCAACATTAGCAGCTGAAAGAGGAAACTGACCTGCTGCTTGTCTTGCAGTGCATGCTGGGCGGTCTCCAGGTGGTTCTCCAGATCAGCCCTCTGTGCTGCCTTGGCTGCCTCTGAAGACAGCAACAATTCTGTCTTGGCCTTCAGCTAACAGGAAAAACAAACAACTGAGGCGCCACGCTTCATGATAAATACATGTTATCTGTGGGATTATACACTGTATTTTTAATTCTAGACATTCAGTACATCATTCTGATATTATCAGCATATTTGCTTGTGGTGATTCAAATGTATTCATGAACAGATACCGTATCTAAAGGTTACCTGAGAGTCCAGCTGGGCCACTTTCTCCTTGCTTTCAGTAAGCTGGGCGGTGAGTTCAGTGACTGAAGTCTCCAGAGTGTGGGCTCGATCCTGGGCTGAACGCAGCAGGGTCTTGTGCTCCTGGACTTGCTCATGGAGGTTATCCTGTGCTTGCTTGTTGCTCTCTGACTGGTTCTTCAACTTGTCTGTCAACTGTGTCAACTTTAAGTCCAGCAAACATAGGTTAGAGACATTTGGCAGCCAGATTTGTTTTGTGGTTAGGACATACATAGGCTCTTATAATGGTGCAACATTTTTTTTTTTGTTTGCTTTACCACATAAAAGTGGAGTACAGTTCATTTGATTGAAGTGTGTGTGGATCTACCTGTTCTTGTAGTGTGTGGTTTTTCTCCTTTAGCTGGTTGAGCACAGCTGTCTCTCCCTCCCCAGCCTGGATTTTGGCACAAAGGTCTTCTCTCTCAGTTTCCAGCTGGGTCACAATATCCTTACTCTTCTGCAGCAGTGCCTCCAGGTTCTGGATCTTCTGGTCCTTATCCCCAATCTGACGCAACACCTGCTCCAGGTCATTCTAAAGCATGAAAACAAGCACAAACGTACAGAGTCTTTAGGTTTTACTGTCGTTCACGTGGTTTCAGAAACCCCTGGACACAGGCTTTCACTGGGAGGTCTACCTGTGCCTCTCGGAGCTTCCCGTTGGTGTTCTGCTGCAACACCTGAAGCTCCTGGTGCTGCTGCTTGGCCTTCTCCATTTGGTGCTGAAGATCTGTGTTCTTACTACCGCTCTCCTTCAACTGGAGGGGAAAGACACAACATCAGCTCACACGTGAGGCACCTGGCAAACTTATTTATGTGCAAACGACTTTGTTCGATATCTGGCTGCAACTATTCAATGTTCTACGACGAGCCATGCAAATTACAATCACATAAAACGCAACAAAGCAGTAAATCCTCATTAGTGAGAGGGTAGAAGTAGCAAACTTTATATTCATCAGCAAATTGACTTATTTCAGCACTGATATTATACAGCATTAGATGTGTGATGTATTTTTAATTATGGATGGAAGCATACTGATTAATTCTCCCCTGCAGCAATCATCTGAATTTTTAATGATGGAGTCTACCTGTTCCTCCGTACGGGAGAGCTTCAGCTGGAGGTCGGCTGCTTGCTGCTCACGGTCTTTCAGTTTGTCCCCAGACAGTTGCCTTTGTTCTTTCAGACGGCCTTGCACCTCACCCAGCTGCCTCTCTGCCTCCAGGAGCTTTGCGTGCAGCTGGGAAGGATTCCAAGAGCAAGACATGGGGAACAAAAAAAGACAACATTTATTTTTGATGTCTATTCTCCCTTTTTTTATGTTTTGTTTTGTTTGTTTTTTTAATGCATGCACATTTTAGCACTAGACAAAGTTTGTCTAGTGTTTTATTTAGAATTCAGAGTTCTTTGCTGAATTTGGGCACAGTGCCATGTCACACACATCATGTTGCAGTGAAAATTCATATAAATTGAACATTTGCTTTGCTTTGCTTTTCTTTCTGTTGATTTTAGCAAACAATATCAAATATATGTATACAGTTGTCTGTGTCCACTGTGACTTTTACTCACTTGACTGATCTCGGTCTGCTGCTGAGCACCTTGGCTCTCCCTTTCCTCTCTCTGCTGTTCTAACTGCTTTCTCTCAACCTTCAGCTCTGCGCGCTTCACCTCCAGATCTGCAACCTCATTCTTTAACTTGGCCACTTCCTCCGCTCTCTCGCCAAGCTCGGTCTGGGACTTCTGTAGAGAGGCCTCGGCCCCTGTCGCCCGGGCCTGAAGTTCTTGTACCTCCAGCTCCCTTTGATACAGGCTGTCTTGGACTCCTTTCTTGGCAGTCTTCTCAGCCCCCAGCTGCTCATCCAGCTCCCGATACTCTTTCTCCTTGCGTGCCAACTTTTCAGACAGGCTCTGTGAGAAGGGCAGAGGACAAGACAATGTGGATCAGATGATCATTGAGAGAATTTATCAGAGTGAAAGACATATCGTGAGTTATATGTGGAGAAAACAGGGAAAAGAGGAAAAAAACAGTTTAAGAAAGAAAAGATAAAATCATTCTTAACTCAGGGAGGTGCAACAAAGCACAAACAACACGCCACATAAAACACAGGCGTCCCAAATTCAAAGTCATCCAAAATGTGTCATGGCTGTGTAATCTGTTACACTATGGTACCAGCGCATATACCACAGTCGGTGCACAGTAAATACCCCTGTGGTAAACGACTGCAGTAAACTTGGCAGCAGGGTAATAAAGAACAAAATGTTGTTTATAGTGGATCATGCCGCTAACTGGGGAGCATGACAAGTCTCCTGAACCCCACAGATGTACAGTAAACCTTTTCTATTTTCTGCCTCAGTCAACTACAGCAGCTGGTCCACATTAACGATGGAAAGTGCTCGCTCCCCTCCTCTTTAGTCCATCCCTCCCCTCAAAGTGCTGTTGTTGTCCTTCTCTCGTGTTACTGTCACAGCTCAACACTGAGCTGGGTTCAAGAACAATGAAACTTGTTACTGTGTGTTCACTTGCCTGTTCTCTGTTCTGATACTTTGTATTTAGTTGTCTGCTCCATTTGTTTTGTTTCTATTCTCACATTATGAAAATTTGTATCACACCTCAGGGTATCCCATTGTGAGGTGTGGTCTGTGGGGAAAGGGTTGTGTGCCCTCCTAGAGATCCGTGTCCATAATCACGCTCTAAACTAGAAATTCATTTGGCTTGAGGAGTGATGGTGTGCGTGATGGCAGAAGGTTTAATCTCTGGCAGGAACCCTATGATGAAGGCCTCTGTTCCCTTACCTACTATTGCACCGGTCCAATTAGCTTTGACTGTATTTCACTCTAAGTGACTGAGCTGGCAGACAGAGGTCCCCCCCGTTGGTTTAATTATAGAGCTGCTTGTGGTTTTTGTCAACATGTTTGGGTTGCCAGAAAAGGATAGTGACAGCAAGGCATTGTGATAGGGGCTGATGCTGAGAAACAGTGAAAGGTTTACAGAAAGTAAGAAGGCATGCTTGATATTCCAATGCAGAGCTGGCAACGCAGGGTTAATATTACTGTAGCCAAAATGAAAGCTCTTCTGTATTTTGCTGAATATTGCTTGACTGATGCCATAGAAGGCAAGTTGGTGCAGGCAGCAATTTACTCAGAATACTTAAGCAGGCACATAATTAAATACGAAGGTATGAATCGTTTTTCTGGCTCTGGTAGTGTGTGTATGTGTGTGTTACCTGGCTTTGCTGGTGCAAATTGTTCAGATCGCTCTGCAGTTGGTGGATCTGTTGCGTGTAGACGGCTGCTTCTTGGGGACCCTTCTCCAGCTCTGCCTTCAGTTGGGATATGGTCATCTGTAATACAACATTTAGACATTAGGGTATATTTACACTGCAATAGTAGACAATACAACAGAACATAATGGTACCAATGAACTCAGCACTGCTGCAAAACAACAACAAAAAAAAGAACATGAAACAATCATGGAATAAGCAGCAACAAAAGACTTCAGCTGTGCAAAGAACAACAAAAAAAATGGGTAACACAAATGAAAAAGTACATTTCAATGTTCCAAATTTAGTATAACACAAAAAGATGAAACCAAATTTGAGGGGCCGACTTGAAACGTGTTTTACCTCTAGTTTACGAATCTTGAAGAAAGAGTGAGTGATGGAGTGGGATACAGTGTGTGAGGAGTGGAAGAAAAAGGGGAGGAAAAGAGAGACATTGACAAAGATAAGTCGTGGTACAACACACAGAGACCAGGCTGCTACACAGATAAAGATGCTGCTTGGCTGAGTGAATAATCAAATTACTAATTTGTCACAAATTTGCTGCCCATTAGCGAGTCATTTTGCTACTGCAACATTAAGCTGAATATTTTGTGTAAAAGCATGTGGCTGTGTAAAAACAGTGTATGTAGCCTCTTTTCTTTGAGACATATGAAAATATATCACTTTGTGTCTGAGATTTTTATAAGATGTATCAAAGTGTTACTAGCAGACTGAAAAACAATCAAAAACACAACTACATCGTCTATGTGCAAAGTCTTGAACTTAAACAGACGAATGTCCAACTTTCAGAGTCAAGTCACAGCAACAAAACCACATGTTAATAACAATAAAAACAGAGAAATACTGATGGAGCCTTTTAAATATCCACTTACCATCTCTAGACACAACATTAAAATGTTTTCCACAGAATTAATTGACCCATGTTTGGCCTGCAATGACTTGGTGGATTTTAGACCATTTGGTTATTCGGCCACCTCACCTCTGAGGTAGTGTAATTAGCCTGCAGCTCTTCATAATGGCTTTTGAGGCGTTCAGACTCGTCCTCCCTTTCACGCGTCATGCAATCCATCAATGTCTGCACCTGCACCAGCTCCTTCTGCAGCACCTCCACGTCCTCCACTCCCGGTCGCTGCAGCTAGAGGGCAGAGCGGTGACGCAGTGTTAAAGCCGATGGATGGTACAGTCAGAGGGGTTTTGGACACAACAAACCATCTCCACACTTTAGTTCTTCTGATGAATGAAGTTCTATCAGAGTTGTATAGCAACAGTGAACAGTCACACTGGCGTGCCAAACTGATTTCATGGTGTTATTTAAACCTTATTCTTTCTCAAAAACTCTATGTAAACTGCCAAGTCCGTGAAGATACGAGTGGGGAGGAGACAAATACAGCTGTAAACAGAGTCAGTGTTGTACCAGTTCTGTATGGAGTCTTTCATTCTCCTGCTTCTCGTTCTGTAGATCCACTGTCAGTTTGGCCAGCCTCTGGTCAGCAGCCTCTCTTAGACTCTTCTCCTCATCATAGCGAGACTTAATGTCTATTGGATTCAAACATCATTAATCTCATTTAGTCATATCAAAACCTACATGTCCACAGCACAGAGGGTTTTATCTACTTTGCCTCAAAGACAAAAACATATAACAAAAATGTTACATGATTTTTTAATTAATTTTTTTTACAAGTATTATGCAAGACTTGTAAAACATAACGGATATGAGCTTGACTGTGATTTCGTAACTTTTCCCAAACAGATGCGGAACCACAGACAGACGCCCATTTTCTTGGCCTGTAGAACCCGACACTAACCTACTATCTCTGTGGCCAGCTGGGCAGCCTTCTGCTCAAACAGGTCTTTCATCTGCTTGATGTTGAATTTTTCTGTCTCTGATTCATTCAGTTTCTTTTCCAGAGCTGCAAAAAGAAGAAGAATCTATTAGTGCTTGAATGTTAGCATGTTAAACCAGATGTAGTTACACTGTGCACGCAATCTTCCCAACCTGAATCTTCTGGGGCCACCTGTCCATCGCCCTGAGAAGGGAAAGATGACAACAATGTTAAGTCTAGCAAACCAACTCATTTCATATTTCATCTGACATCCCTGTCAGTAAGTGACTGTCACTATAGTGTGTGTTAAACATCTTGAATGAATTACTTGCTTCAGTTGTCCTTGGACTTTGTCTAACTCTTTCTTCAGCTCTCCAGAGAACCACCTTTCTTCCTAATGGGGAGAAATTGCACACAACCAAGTGTTTAACAGGGTCACTTACAGAGAATAGCAACCACTTGTCAGAAATGTGCTCAGACCTTGAGTGAAGCATGCAGGTCCTGAACCTCTTGCCTCAGCATCGTCAGGTCTTCCCTGTATGTAAGAATGCAAGAATGTGATCAAGTTGGACAATAACACACGTTATAAACTGTAATGCTGTAATATAACCAACTAATTGAATACACTTGTGTAAACTGGGAAGTGGATCTCACCGACTAGGGCCCACAGGAGGAGGGATTTCTCCTGTATCATGGAAAAGCTCATAGTGCTTGAAAAGCTCCTCAGCAGAGTTGTGCGACTTCATGCACTGAGGACAGATGAAGCCCTGAAATCAGAAAAGCACATTAAAACCAGCATTGACAATAACATCACAGGGTGTCCAACAAAGAACCAAGTATCCACTTTACCTCAGATGTCTGATCATGGTTAATGTCTGTGCTGGGCTGCTCTGACTCGGCATTCTGGGAACCTCCTTTCCCAGGAGTCTGGAGAAGAGAGAATACACTTGTTTGCATATTTATGAGCTCTGTGCGTGTTTTCTCGGACACAGAGAGATTGATATTACAGAAGAGATTTTAATCCTGTTTTATGTTGTTCAAACTGTAATTTGGAAAGAACAACAACAATAACTGCTTTATCTCGACCGCCAGACTACTGCTGCATTAGTGTAGAGAACAGATGGTTGCAGTATCAAACTGAATGTGTTATTTCAGACTCACACTACTGTAATGTTTCCATGCCTTTCTTTTTTATTTTATGCTGTTATAGCTTGTATGTAAGACTTTACTTCGACATATCAATTTTCAGTTTCTTATAGCATACTGAGCCAATATATTAGTTAGTCTGGAATCTCCAACTTCAACTCCTACACTCTTACTTTCATTATTGGAGCAAATGCTGAATCCGGTGAACACAAATTTATTTCAGAAAACAAACAAGAGTTTCCAGACAAGAAGCCAAGACCTGTAATGGGCTCTTGGCTTACTCATCTCATAAGAAAATATGTAAGCTGCATATGATTCATTAGCCTTAAACTAACTTTATATAAATTATAGGTTCGACCGTGGGCCATTGTATTCTGCTTTTAAATGCACCCTTTAAATAGACAGTTGCATTATGAAACAATTTGTGTCTGATGGTACCTGCTTCATCTAAAATTGGATAAGATAACCAAACACTTGTTTTATTTTTATTTCATGAGCCCTTCATACACGTTGTGATTCTTACAGGCGCTTATTGTTTGTCTATACCAACACTCACCCTGATGATGCGGTGTTATCAGATGGTAAGCCATCAGGCAGGTTGTATTAAAGTTGTACTAAAGAACACCCTCCTATCTAGGTCATTGCAAGGAACGGGGTTTGCGTTTATTTATTTATTTTTAAATCAGCTGTTTGGACAGCTCAAAAGGCTTAAATAAGTACATCCTGTTTCCCTGAATGTCCCACTCACAGAAGACGGGGATTAGGTCATTCACCTCAGATTTGTTCACCCTATTGGCTTGAAGTACAGACACATAGATCAGATTCATTTATTTGAATTCAGGTCAAACCTGCAGCAAACTCTGTACTGCTGGTGACCTGGTGAGACTACAATGCATGAATGAATGAGGTGTGTGTGTATGTGTGTGTGTGTGTGTGTGTGTATGTTGGAAAAGGGACTTTGACCACTTTGGTCAGTGTTGTTGCTAAACCATCTGCATCACGGAATGCCCTTTGATCATAAACACATTCACATACCTTTTACTCAATTGCTTTAATTTGAAGTCCCAAACACAAAGAAACTCTTTACACTTCTTTTAGAGACATGATACTATGGTGAATGTCATTATTAAATATGAGGAAAATGTGACAATATGACATACATATATAAACCTTTATCGCAGAACAACTATATTGCTATATTGATATTAACTTTTTACAGTTCTAAATAACAGTCTGTGTGATTTCCACAGAACATTATTTTTGTCTTCCATTAGGACTCAATTTGCGAACGTGTTAAAATATCCCTCATCTGTAAATTTGCTTGGAAATTTTTGCTGAACTGTGACCTTAAATGTCAAGGTCAGACCAGATCTACAAACATCCATATTTGATAATGCGTTGTTCGCCACATGGCTTGAATGATTACACAAGAATATTGCTGTTCCAGACAAAAAAACATGACATGACATAACATGAACTGTGTCAAGCACTAACCGCTTGACAACTAAATGAAACTGAAATGTGTTTTGGTCATTTTCTAGTTAGCAGTCCAGTGTTTATGGAGGAAAAAAAAGATTTATGTCCTTTGTTGTTTGATGCCAATTTAGAAATTTTTCATCTTATCTTGGTTAAAATCACGAATTCTTATGTATCATACAATAAGCCTTTGGCATGGAATATGGACTGTAAACTTCAGGCACTTGTTTCTCAAATATGTACGAAGCTGTCAATAAGAAAATGTATATCCGGATTTCCGCAGGCTATTTAAAAGGGGCGGGGCTCCGAGTGGACTCTGGTAAATGTAGTCTTTACATTTAGCATTACCAGCTAGCCTGCTAACTCCCCATTGAGGCTAAGTAATGACAAGCCAATGGTTTATACAAACTACCATGAATTATTTTTAACACTGAGGCGAACTCATTGAACCAAAAGGCATCGCTAATCCTTGTTGTGGTGAGCTGACACAGGGCTAAACATGAGGCTAACGTAGGCGTTAGCAAGTGGGAAGTGAGGTTTGAATTGTAAATATGGGTAATAAAATAGTAATAAATTCATTCTTTCGTCGCCCAATACACCAAGTTGAATAACTGATGCTGTCTTATTTATGTAGTCATATCTGCTGTGAGGAGTCAACTAATTAACCTGTTACAATACTCTATAGCGAGCTGCTACAATTAGCTACACCCCTATGTCAAGAGTTGAATCGAAACAGTTAGCTTTCCATGGCTAGCAGGGGCGCTCGATATTTTCACTATGATCTCACACAGTAGCGGAGTTTCCCTGTTCGTGTTCCCGTTTCTTATACAAGCAAACAACCCGCCCACACGCGTCATTCCTGAAAATAATACGTGCGCCCCCAAACAGAAACCACAAGGACAGGCCTGTGGTTCTCCCACAAGTCGTCTCGGTTAATCAAATAAGACGACCCTGTGTTGTTTTTGTTCACGGGGCTTACCATTTGAAGTATCCGCCTAAGCATGGCTTTCGTTGTGTTTGTCCGAACACGAAATCCAACCAGTTTTCCAAACGCAAAGTTTACGTCGCTGTACAACGAACACCTGACCAGGCTGATGAGACAGCGGCGACGGATGGGCGGGCCATAGAGGGGATGGTGGAGCGGCACACACAACTCTGCTACATTCAAGATAATGTGTTTATCTAAATGCGCTGTGCGGATCACAAAAAAAGAAAGAAGAAAAAAAGAGCTGACGACACTAGTCAACAGTCATTTTTTATTGAAATATTAGACACAGGATGGTGACGCAGAGCGGATTATTCCATTCACACATGCACAAAAAGAATATTTTATTCAAATTCTACAAATAGACGAGCTGATAATCCAGCTAAAATAATCACATAACATCTAAACTCTGTCCTTGGTTGTTGGCTTATACATTGGCTATGACGTCCTGTTTCTTCTTCATATAGGTGGGCATTTCACTATGAAACATAAATCAAATCAATGCACATTCATACTGTACATTTAATCAACAACAACCTAAGTTTGCTTAAATATACAGTATATCTTGTCCATATATTATAGAAGCTAAAATTCTTAAGGGCAGCGGCTTACACAATTAATGTGTATAAGGCTGTCCATATGTCTTCCAGCAGCCCTTTCAGGTGTACATACAGTAATTTGGATAGCTTCTTGTGTTCATGAAGGCACTTACAGAAATCAGATTAAAATGTCACATGACGCATTTCCTTGTTCTTGACCATTTACAGAATTTCACATTTTGTCTCACAAAATACACTTAACAGATCTGCAAAAATATGTATAAATCTTTATTTCTTGTATAATTGTGTTTCAGTACTTTATCTCCTTGTTATCCTCATCAAGACTAACTACCTTAGTACAAACACTGGGATATCTGGTCATCACAATTTTGACAACATTCTCACCTACTTTCTCGTAGTGGACAATTTTATGATGTAACAATATTTCTACATGTCTTGTTGAAACTTCTTGCAGATGGACATTATTTAACATTGAGTCACCCTGGGAGTATAATGACTGCCATTTTAAGTCAACACTTCAACTGGCTTCTACTGCAGCAAACCACCTGAATACTGTGCGCTCTGCTAGTCAAATATATTTATCATTTAAGACTAAGTGCCAAAGCAGCAACTGAGGAAATCTGTCTAAAGCTGTTAGCTTGAAAAGGATACTTCTGCCCGATTAGCTGGTGACAGTTGTTAAAAAACATATATATAAAATCTTAAATATAACTGAAAACATTTTGGCACTCTTCAAGCCCACTTGAACTGGGTTTCAAATCAATTTCATTCTGTAATCATGTCCACGCTGAACATGATAAGAGGTTGTGTTAGTAATGTAACTCATGCAAAAGTCTTTTTTCTTTTTTAATCGGATGATAAGTCCGTTCTAGAAGTCCTATTAGGCTCATTGTTCCTGATGGCAGTAGCTGGTGATCGTCCTATCTGCTGAATAGGTCTGAGCCCTTTGTGGAGCAAACATAGTGAGGGTTGCTGTTGTCCGTCACTTGGGAGGCCGGCGTGTTGCCATTAGTCGGGCTACACACAGGACTGCAGGCGTTTGAGAGTCGATGTAGGTACTCTGCGTGGACAGGCTTGTGGCTCTGCAGCACCCTGATGGCTTCATCCACTTTGAACCACTTTCGTTTCCTTCCTGTGACAGAGTGATAGAAAGGACAAGGGTGAACACCTATTTCAAGGCAGCAGTATGCTAGGAAAATAAACTTTTACAAATGCCCATGTGGGAGGGTAGAGGGGAAAATGTGGAGTTGCAGAAAGGGTAGAGTGTGTGTGTGTGTGTGTGTCTGTCTGAATCTTTGTCATTGCAATCACAATACAATGAAACAAAAATAGTGGAAATGGCACAAACGTTCACTTTAGGAGACGGACCAGGTCGTTATCAGTAAATTCTGTTGTGTGTGTGTGTGTGTGTGTGTGTGTTTTAATCTCCACACAATTATAAAATCCACTCTAGCAGAGCTTCACTTTCAGATCTTATCTGGCTGAAGCTGTAAAATAACCTGAAATAGCCAAACCACAATACTGAACGACATGATTAAAGTGTGCAGTAAATGTACAGGACTAAGCTTAGAGTAGAAATGGACATTCCTGAGTATTTATGAAGCATCACAAACCTGTCAAGTAAAGCCTCTTCCATAAAAATGATCTATCCAGTAAACTGACAGCTGGGAGTTATTTATACATTTCTTTAAAATGCAACCACCGCTTTTTCAATACAAGGCTCCATTTTGCAGAAGGATTTGAGCGTAGTCTCAGATAATTGGAGGGTGGTGTCAGAGGGGATAATTTACCCACTGTTAGTTGAGACCCTAAAGTAGATCCCTGCTGCACTTCTCAGCAGAAGCAGAGAGAAAATTAGACCAGCACTGTCGAGCCCTTTCCAAACAGTCACAGTCCTTACACAGGGCAAGAGAGGACAAGCAAGGAGGGGGCCGTGGTGACTGGTGATAACTGGAAAACAACTGGGCACGGCAAACACGCCTCCTCCTCGTGAACAGACTGCACTCTATTTCTGTAGGTGAAGGCGATGAATGACCACCAATAGATTTTCCAGTTGAAAATAGTTTTGAAACTACAAAAATGCACTTCCTGGTGCTTCCAGCTATAAGAGGCGAAGTATTCTGGACCTGACATACACTGGTAGGAGACAAACAGCTGCATTTTTCTGTCAGCAAATTTGGGCAGGACTTACTGTAGGTCAGGTGGTTTGAGTTCTGAGTTTGTATGAGCTCCAGTTACTCAGTTTACCAATGGATGAAGCTCCCACAACTGATATTAGTGCACTTAAAGTATTATTGATATTTGGAAAAAATGTTAGTTGGGATTATTCTAGTAACTGCATATCTTTTGGTCTCACACTGTAAATGGGGCTCCCGCAGGGGCACTTAGGTAAGCGTAAGATGTACGTCCAAAGACTTACCAATGTTGATGGAGTCCTCCCAGTCATCCAGTATCTCTGTCACAATGAGGATATAGACATATGTCCTGTGCTTTCTGTCTTGGTTGTGCTACAATATTGAAATGAAGACACTGCTTTATATAATTAAGTAATAAACTGTGTCAGTGCATCGCATGGAAAGGTTTCAAATGTGATTAACTGTATTGTTCCACGTCAGGACAGCTTTACAAACGCTAGAGGGACAAAACCACTTAGCTCTCTGAATTGACAGGACAGACAGATAATGGCATCCAAAGCACGGCAGGAGGTTTACAAAGTCATGTTGTAAGAAGATTGTAAACATTGTTATTCATCACAAGTTTCCACTGACACTTTGACACTCTCACCTCAAAAATTCCGAGTAGTCTGCCAAGCTTTCCCTTCACACCAGCCTGTGCACACAGGAAGAACACAAATCAGGAGGGATTCAGCACATTTACACGAGTGAGCGAATTCAACTGGAAAACGGAAAAAGCAAATGATGCCAGTACCGTTTTCTGTACACAACAATTTCATCAGATCCCACCGACACTAATGAAGCCGAGTGGACAGACTCCTTTTAATCTTTCACGGAAGTGCAACACAGAATGCAAGATCAGCTATTAGGAACAGCACGTCTCTGTTCTCACACGTGTGCTCATTATCATTTGAACATTTGCTTCTATTAGGACAGGATTCCATGCGGCGTGGTGCCATCCTAACGTTTCCATGAGCCTCAGAGATGGCATACCACAGAATGCCAGGTAGTGTCAACATGGCAATGAAGCCAAACAGCTTGTGCAGCATGCTCCTGGTCAGAAAGCCATGATATATGGGACATACTGTAAAATATTACCCTGTTGCTGACTGAGACACATGGAAACATTCCGAGGGGCCGTGTCCTGATTTAATGCTTTTGAGCCGTGTTGTCTTTCAGACCTGATCACTTTCTTCAAGATCAACTAGTATCTCAGGAACCCCATAACAAGGAAGACACATTCAATATAATACAGAATTAGACGTTTGTCACATTTTCCCAGCACTTCTCTATGTGATTATACACAAAGGGTGCAATAATTAAATAAAATGGCTGGTTGGAAAGACAAATCTCAAATGAAAACTTCCACATGGATCCTTGAGGCCAACGTGTTAAACTTGACAGCGCACGATGAGTTGAATTGTTAGCTTCTCGCATTTGTTGGTTTGTAGCTCATCTATATTCAGGGACATGTCTCCTCTAAGAGGCACAGGATGCAGGTAACTGGAAACCCTTCCCAAATGTCACTGCCATACTTCAAAGCTGTCAGCACACTACTATCCCAGGCAGATCCACAACTCACTCCAGGACAAACACTCTATCCTACAACCATCATCTCCTCTACTAAACCACGTAACTATCAACTTGCCATTGGTGCAACATTCTGAAATATTTTAAATCCCTGTTCTGGATCTGGCCAGCAGTGACTAAGAGCTTTTAACTACTCGTCCTCTTAAATAACTGACGCAGTGATGACAGTAATTGTTTCTGTCTTCAGATTTTGTTTTGTGCGCATTTGCCCTGAGCCTCTGGACGAATACAGACATAGATAAATGCAACTAAACGTGCTCGAGTAGAAAGATAAGTAATCATCGTGGATATGTAGCTGATTTTATGCTTTTCGTTCATTTTCTTTCTCATCGCATGGTAACGTACGTACAAGTAGTGCCTATTTTGAACACTTGTCTTTGTTGGTGCGTTCGTGAACACGTAGTGAGCACCTCAGACATAAGAGACACAAGAGATCGCCGCTTTCCCCCGTTTCAATCTAACAGTATCGCATGTTTGACAACAAAATACAATGCAGCACATAAAAGCACGCACAGTCCAAGGCCAGCACCCGCCTTGCTGCTGATCTGAGTGTGGCAGCGAGTAACAGTGAGAAACTGTGAGCAGCTATGACCTGTGACACACAAGGTGGATTCAGATGGGATTTACAGACGACACAAACTGGTCTTACGCTATGCTTTTGTTGAAATATGGTTTACTGTAGAAATATTTCACAAGATTACAAGGAAATTCGATTAGTCCATCCTCTTTTCCACTCCTCCACATTTAGCCTGACTGTGACCTTGATAACGCCTCTTCTATCACCTGATATCTTCTCTCTCTCTATATTTTGACTATGATTTAAACGTTTGACTTGTTGTTTAAAATTAGTGCCTTCCATAAAATGCAAAGTAGACTTCAAGAGCAACACTGTATGCGAGTGTCATGAGGGGATGAGCTCACCTCCTCGTACACCTCCCTCACAGCGGCCCCACAGGGCTCCTCTTCAGGTTCCATCCCTCCTCCTGGCACAATCCATTGGTCCGGATGTCGACTGCTGCTCACCAGCAACACCTGCCAAGGAAAGACATAGCTGTCAGGTTTCTGCTGCCAGAAGTCTCCAAGCTCAGTGTGCCAAAAACACACTGACAGAATGATGCCGAAGTTCAAATCCTTTTCATATTAAGTGTCTGGTGGCAGGTCAGATGTTGAACATCTCACACATTGTGCCAGTCGTGCATGTAGGCTTTATGTGGATTATGTGGCTGTTACGTGATGAAGGCACATATAATAATTTGTGTTCTGGTTAAAATTTGATTATATGCACAATAAAGCAGATGTGATCTGATATAATACAATCAAATCAAGTGAAACCGCGCCCACGTACTTCATTTAAGTAATCGTTAACACAACTAGTTCGGTCTTTTTCGAGGTACCCTTCTGGAGTTGCAGTTATTCGACCTTAGCCAAGTCTGGCGTCACACTGACCCACATGAGGTCACATGTGAATACCTTCTGAATCTGCCTTCAGTGAACAGAGCACATGTCACTAACACCATCTCAGAGCATTGAGTAACTCCCTAATGTATAATGACAAGAAAGGTCCATCAACCTTTTTGTTGCAGTGACACAGAACAAAGACACCTAACATCCTAATCCAGTTTGGTTTGACAACATTGTGCAGGCATTCCTGCTGAGAAGAGAGAGAAGACGCACGGCAGACCACCGATGAGCAGTAATGATAACATCTTCACCGCGGTCAAGGTCAGTCTCAGTTGCACAGAAATGAGTGTGATGAGTGAAACTTCATGCCACATGACCTCTGGCTGTTACTCATTCAGTAAACATGCCAAGAGCCCTCCAGGCTCAATCTGATTCTTTCTGACGTTATTTGATCTCATCCACTCACCAAAACCAAACAATTAGCAAACTATAAAATGATTTGCAATAGGGCCCTGTCCACGTGCTTCAGATGATAACGAAATGATAAATAAATGCTTAAATACGAGTAAGGACTTTCCAGACACCGTGAAATAATTTAAACATTACATTTTATCAACAGATAAAACCAGACAATACAGCTGTGATTTTGTTATCATGTGACATCACATCCAGCTATGTAAAAATAAGCAAAACTTTAAAATGGAATGTAGTTAATAGGGAAGCTTAACTGCAATATCTTATATTATGATATTATAGATATATTCTAGCTATTTTCATATTAAAGAGGATATACTGTACTTTTGTGATTCTCCTTGTGTGTTGAATACGGCCAAAATTGTCAAGTTGCTGTTAAAAGAAATAATTCAAAGACTTTGGCCTTCACTTTGGTTAATTGATTACATCAACAAATATCGTGGTTAAACACACCGATGAAGAATGGAGCTACTGACAGCGTGTTTGGTGAACATCTGTCAGTGTTCCTAAGCGCTGAGTGAGTCAAAAAATGAATCTGGCCTGTCATCATGACAAAAGACATTATCAGTAAATTTTAATTTATTTAAATTGCAAACATAAAAAAAAATGACGCCCGACTCCCCTCGGCTGAAAAATAAGAACACAGAAGTCAATACAATATGTCATGTGAACAACTGAAGAAATGGCATCGTAAGAAAAAGATGCAAAATGTCTTAAATGTAATGATTCTAGTCCACTGGGAGTGTTACGTGTAGCAGTAATGATGTTACGCCGTGTTTGATGATAAGCTGACAAATGAATATTTCCAAATGAATAAGTGTGCTGGTACAGCTCATGTGAATCCCTATCCCAAAATATATGCAGAGATCACTGAGGTTTCAGAGACAGCAGTGGGTCTCTGGTAACATAAAAGCACACAACACACACACACACACACACACAACACGCGCACACACACACTCGGCCAAAAGGCTTTACAGAAAGCACAGGATCAGCAGTCACCATTCTAAATGAAAACAATACAGCTTAGAGGAGAAGGCTTAATGACCCCCACATGCAGCGTGCACACACACGGTGAAGTTAGACAGAGAGAGAGAGAGAGAATGATGGAGAAGAGCACACGTCAGAAGCAAGGGAGCAAGAGGAGGCAGGAAAGCAAATCTGTCAGGGGACAGCACATGCCTGCTCCTTGTTTCTATAAATTGCAGCTGATAGTTCACTTGCACACAGTGTACACACACACACACACACACACACAACCCCACCACCCCCCTGCAACCTTGGTCTCCCTATCATATGTGGTGCTGAGATGAGCCACCGTCACTAGGCAGACACGTTATGATCTACGACAGCTTCAGCCCCGGCGTATCACTAATTTCTTGTTAATTTGTGATAACTCTTTATATTTGTCCATCTAAAATTCATCTTCAAATCAGTCTGTATGTATATGAGGCTGTGTAACTTTAATTACACAACATATGAATGTGCAGGGTTAGAAGAGTCCACTGAATCTCTGTTACAGTAAATAGGACTAATGAAGAGCTGTGGACAATTCCGTGGTTGTAGTAATAAAGTATGTGTTCTCCAGTATAATGTAAGATAAACCAAGAAATACTGAAACTGTCCAATGTAATCGTTATCTCTGGTGATTATGTTTTCGGTCATATTTGACTGTAGATCTCAAAAATGTAGACAGATTTCAGCGAAACTTGGTGGACGTTGAATGTAAGAGCCCGTCAGTCTGATGGTGGCACTTTCATCCAAATCCTTGAACCCAAATCAGTTTTGTCACTGGATTGTGTAAGAGGAGAATACAGGTGTCCTCTTGGTTCCTCAGCAACAAATGAAGTTTGACATGCTCCTGAAAAATGACCCCATCAACCAAGGCCTCAACACCACCTCAGTGAGTGAGTGAGTGAGTGAAGACACAGGATATCACAATGACAGCTGGTATTTATAGACTCGGGCGTAGAGTTCATAAAGGCTGGTATTAACGTTTATAATGACATGGAATTTTATCCACCCTCTAATAAATCAGGACCACACTCAATGAGGAGGATTCCTGTAGGATTTATCCACCTTAAACTGGGCTTCTTCCTTCCAGGAGAATGAAAATCTCCTGCTGGGCTCCAGGGTTTTTAAAAGCCCACACACTGAAAACAGGAGAATAACATTTTATTTCCAGCTTTTAGAGAGTGCAGCTGTTAGTGATCCAAATCAGACAAAGAAAGGAACGCTTGAAAGGAGTCAGCAGGAGTTTGGGGGGGCTTCGTGTCAGTTATTGGTGTTAAAGTACAGCGTTTTTTTTTTCTGCAGACACTTGACCCACCTGAGCTTCGACAGACACATCTTACCTCGTCTTCGTTTTCGTTTTTGAAACACAAGCACGCTGCTCGTCTCTTGAATCCTTCGCCGTCGTACGTCCTGGTCTGGTTGGGCTTAAACTTCATCATATATATTCCCAGGAAACACGCAGAAAATCTCAGAGAGAGAAAATGACAAATCTATCCAGGATCGAACCGAACGATGGAGCCTCTTCTTCTTCTCCTTCTTCTTCTTCTTCTTCTTCTCCTTCTGCTTCTTCGGTCGTCCGAGCTGAGTGTGAGAGGAGCAGCGGCGGATCCAGTTAATTTCCCCGGACACTCATTCAGAACATCTAAATTACATTGCAGTTACTCGGCTCATTCATTCATTTAGTCCCTGAACTGTGAAACTGTGTCGGTTTAGTGCTGCTGTCAACAAGCATGATTCAACAAAGTCCTTTACATCTGTGGTCATTGAGTGAACGGCGACCAGCTGACCTGAGACCTCCTATCAGCTCCTGCCTCACACACACACACTGAAACACACGTTCACATACGATCACGTGGTCTTCATTAACGTCATTAATACAACAACCATGACTGGAGTGTGTTTACACTCCAGGCAGCCCGGTACAAACACACTTTTTTTCCCAGAATAACACGTACAATTGTGACCTAAGTGAGCGATGCCATTCGGTCAATTACTAATGATGCGTTCATGTGTTGCTCGGAAAATCTCGAATCCTATTACGGCTTTGAAATGAATGTTTGAAATAATAATAAAGTGTTTTTCTGGCTTAGAATTAATCTTAAACCCCGAAGTAAGCATCAAAAGAGTTTTTGTTGTACACACTAGAATTCTATTTTTAAATTCTAGTGAAAAGCCCATAGTTTACCAAGTGTATTAATTCAATTTTTGGTGGATCAGTGCAGAGCAATTTCCAACACATCTAGAATGAACAAATATATAAATGATATACGTGTAGAAAATATATTTTTTAAATGACTTTTCAATTTGGTACGCTTAATTATCAATGGGCCCTTTAAATTTGTCCAGAAACTTTAAATAACCCTCAACTGTTTGCCTCAAAGTGGACTCAATTGCAATTGTTTGTTTTTCAAGTGTTTAGTGAACATGTTGCCCAAGTTAATGTCCAGACATTATATGTACATTTTAATGAACAGTGAGTCCAAGGTTTGGGAGCAAATAGCCCACAGATTATGTCTGAATGGGTGTGGCTTGAATGGGCCTGCATACTTGTGGCATATGGACTAGTTAACTCTTCCCTTAATATATTAATTTATTTCCACATTTGACAGTTCAGTTTGCTCAGTTGTATCGTTTTTTTAATATACATTTTGTGCTTTCTATTTACCTACCTTTCATCAAATTCTGTAATTTTTTTAAGTCATTCAAGACTACAACGGCCTCTGCAATAGAAAGAATACAAGCATCTATGATGTCATACTGTTGGTTTTTATTCTCACTCTCTTGTTGTTTGCTTCTCTTAAAGGTCTTATAAGGGCCTGGAATGGAAATAATTTGATGATGTAATCTCAATATGTAGAACATTTTTTCAGTGTATTAGCTAATCATGTTTGAAAGTGTGTGGAAAACTAAGTACTCCCCTGCTATTTTGAGGTCCAAAAAACGAAAAACTGGTTGGAAAAAAGTGGCTGTTCAGCAGCAACCTACTTGTTTTGGAGAGGCCACTAAATGAAATTCAAAGCATAAATGTTGCCAAGCACAAGGCTGCCCTCTCGTGGGGAAGCATGGTCTGTGATAATTGGGTGTGGGCATGTACATACATGTAGTGCCAAAGACATTTGTGCGTCAATACATTGAAATGACAACTGATTTAAATTAGTTAAGATATAAAAAAGAAATTTTATTTTAGATTTTATTTACAGAACAAAAAGTATGCAGATGGACTTTTTCCATAGCATTCTGAAAAGAAAACATTTCCCCACCCATATTAATAAAAGGAATATATTTACAGTGAATTAAATTGAGACTTTTCAACCTGCTGTGACACAGAATCTGCTCACAACCCAACACCATGACAACCTTGCCCAAACATACGTCATCATCAAACAACTGAAATCAAACGCTTGTTCTGTGAGATAAATGCCACAAGTAGTTAATACATTTTGTCTTAATGCATTCAACTCTGATGACATACAGAAAAAAGCAGATTAATTAGTAGGTCAACAGCACAAAAGCGCCACATGATGATAATATCCAAGATAATACAACATACAGTATGTAAAAAAATGGAGAAAAGGACTGGTAATGTCAACTTTACATTACAAACTCCCTCTACATCAGGGTGAATCCTGACAGTGGTTGCTGTATTTGATGTGACAGTGGCAAACTAATTAGTAGTTAGCTGCTTTTAATGAACAAACAAACAAAAACATTATACAGTATCGGCCAGATCTAGATACCCACCCCCGCAAATGAAAAGTGGCAAATGACAGACTTTTTTTTTTTACTGGTGTGCATTTAAATCTCCAATTGCCAGCCATTGTTTGTTCCTTTACAATATATTGTATATGTATGTATCATAATATATATGTATATATATATATTTAAGACTGCATCCTTTAAATGCAAATGATCAATGAAGAGGTCTTGGCAGAACATGAAGTTGTGTTCACAAGTGATTTCCATTTGTATCTCCACTTGTTCACTCTGCTCTATACGTTTTTAGCGTAGGCTCTGGTCCATCTCCTAGCTGTAGAGTGCAGTAAAAACAAAACAGAACATGAGTTTAGGATAACCACAGAACTGAAAGAGGAAGTATGTGCACTTCAGCACTTAACATCAAAAAATTGTTAAGTATCAAATTTTCACATCCAATCGCGATCTTCTGATTCAGACTGTCTGAACATCACATCTGGCCAACAAGCAGAAAGCAGTAGAGATGCTCTCATAAATCCCACCTTATCATAGCTCTCACCTGTCTCTATGGCTTCAGCTTCATTGCTCTTCCATTTCTCAGCAACATCGTTTGCTAGGGGATCATCAGGGTTGGGGGCACTTAGTAGTGCCTGGATAGATAGCAGCACTGTACGAATCTGCAGAGCAGGGGACCATTTATCTGAAGAAAAAAAACAAACAAACAAATGTATGTAAGTATGTAAAATATAGCAAAGGGAGCCTGTGAAGAAAGAACAGAATAATGTATGACCAGTCACAGAGCTCACTCACCTTTCAAAATATCTAGACATATTCTTCCCAACCTGTCTACATTGGGGTGATATATTTTGGTCATGAAGCGTACTTTAGGAGCTGCCATGGGATATTCCTCTGGGAGAAAGAGTTCAAGTTTAAATGTGCCCCCCTCAAAAGGAGAGTCATCAGGTCCACAAATGACCACATGAAAGTATCGGGCGTTCCCCTCATCTGCCTCTGCCGTGATACCTGGGACAGGCTCTTCAACCAAACGCTGAGTCTCCTGGTTTCAGAAAAAAAATTATATCAATACAGATGTAGTATCATATTCAGTTTAACTGTTGATTGGATACCATGAGCTCAAAGGCAACAAACATAGAAACGCAGAGCTACAGAATGTGGCCATTTATGACATTGCACCATACAAACAACGGCTACATTGAAACTATTCCATACCATTCCTTGCTTGGACAGCGGACTAAGGACATGCCTGACTTGAAATTTTTCTAGTGATATAAAACATTATTAAACACTCTTGATGATCATCAGCTCATACTGTACCAGTACTAAATTCTCTGCACCTAACACTTCACATCTTCAGCTTTATAAAACTATTAATCTGACAGATATATGTACACAACAGTCCTTGATTATACGTGCAAAATATTTGTCATTGTGTACCACAGAACAATTTTCAGGGAGTTGGGCTGCACTCTGCACTAACACTAGGGAGCCGTAATGGTGACTCAGTGAAATGGTGACTCAGTGCTGAATGTCTAAAGCTCAAGCACAGTTTGTAACTGGCCATCATCTTCCCATCAGCCACTGCAGGAAGACTACTCCCAGCTCATGATGACACCTACCGAAATACACACCCTTACTTTGAAAGTGAAGCAGGTATCTGATCTGGCTCGTGGAATGCTTGTCAGCCTGAGTGACACACCTTAGAGATTAACCTTTTACACGCCAACTACTTGAAAAAGTCCAGCAGCCATTGCTCTTGTTTTCTGAATGTAATTTGGGAGTGAGATTCCTGAAATGTTTTAGATAACCCACAGACAAAACCATGTAGTGAAAACACAGACAGGAGAGGGGCTCCCTGTCCTTCTCACACTTTCACATGGCTCAAGGGCTTGGACCACTTAGTACAATTCCCAGCCCTCCTTCCTTTTCCCACCAACGATAGTTTGTGCTCTCTTCCACCTGTACACCACTTCCCAACTAGTATTCACTGTGCTACAAACATCAATGCTAAGAAGACCACAGCGGGACCTGGGTTCCCTTTAATGTCCATTTAAAGTGTGAACACAAAAAGAGTTGAGATCGTTTTGCAACTAACTCCCTTTAAGGTTTAAATAAATGAACTTGGCCCGATGTTTCAATATCAAATGTCAGGATGCTTTATGGGAAATCACCATTTAATCATCATAACAAAAGAAAATTGATGGAAAATAACAATGCAAAACCTTGAAAAATAATCCCTTCCTGTGATGTTGTAAAATGATCACATATTTTCAGGTAAAAACTCGTTATATTTTTAAAATCAAATATTCTATGTCATTTTAATGATTTTGAGGAAAACAGTAAATATTGTGTAAAATGGTTTTGAGGATATTGGTAATACAACTTCTCTTAAACTTGAGATTGTGTTTGTACTTTTCTAAAATGTATCCACTACAAATGGGTTACTAGTGTACTAATAATTGATCCAAAGTCCTTTATATAAAACTGAACTGATGCACTCCTGATAACCAATCTATTTATCAGCTTATTACCACACAGTCTCCACTATAGATAACCGTGACATTCAAAACATTCCTAAAAATGTGCAAATGTGCAAATGTGCAGCAGACTGTGTCTTCACTGCAGTTTGTTAGCTTTACCAAGTATGGGGTGTTCATTACTTATATTCCATTACTTTCACTTTTAATGTTTCGAATTGTATGGTTGACGCGTTGTTGTCCCTTATTCAATGAGTTTAGTTATATGATTTTTGAGTGACGTGGATCCCTGTCTATCTGCGTCTGTTCGCTAACTGAAACTGGCTAACGTGACCTGCTGCGGCAAAAGTGCACTAAAAAGTAATGGCTGTCAGCTAATGTTAGCAACCGGTTTATCCTTTCTTGGTTGTGTTTCTAGTTTACTGGTTGTTATTCCTCTGATAAAAACGTTTTGATGCCTGGCTATAACGTATAAATAATGTGGCTTACAGTGTAAAATGCGACGGCTATAAGAACATCCCGTCTTAACGTCACCTAGCGTAGCGTCCAAGAGCACTGTGTGATTAAGCTAGTTGGCTAGCTATCGTGAACACCACCTAAGCTTTACAGGCTAACAAACTAGCCTGGTTAGCCAGTCACCCGTATCTCTCCAAAATAACACCGGGCGGCTGTTATTTTTGAAATGAATGGAATATTTAACGTTTATCCGCCATTCTTCAGAAGCGTTCATGTGTTTTAACACACCCTTTTACGGGAACGAAGCGGAAATAACTTCAGCGAGCCCAAACTAGCAACAAGACTAGAACGCTAAAATCATAACTATGAGTACTGGCTCAGCTTTTGGACTTAATACTGCGTGCGCCATGTTTTATATATATATATACTTATATATCATATGTAACCCTGTTTGTATGTGAAATAATTACCTTAACGATCCTGCGGGTCAACGCTGACATCTTGTCTTAGCTACGGATACACGGCCGTGCCTCTGCCCCTTCTCTCGGTGGCATTGACAGTACGCATACGTAGACACGCACTCACGCACACGCTCTTCTTCCGGTATTTCTATGCGTTATGAACGCGCGTTAACTAAAAATATTAAATATAATAGGATGCATTCTGGAGTGATCAATATAAACACTTCACCACTTACAGTAGGCATAAAAAAAGATCCATAGAATTTCTCACTAGCTAATGAACTACAACTGTCACTAGAACATTTTACCAAGGGACTGGATTTTTATTTTCCCTTAAAATGTCTTAATTTTGGATATGTTACTTATTTATTATTTATTTAAAAGTCCTTGGACATTGTTCATTGTGACCAATTGTGACACTTGAGACTACTAAAAGAATTCCAAACTAAATTATTTGTGTTTGGATTTAACATCAAATAACAAAACATGTACAAAAAAAAGATAATATCTCAAAAAGTACTGTAATTGATCCCAGGTTGTTTTTTTAATGTTGCCTTTTAAATCACAACGTCTGTAGAATTGATGAGATTTGCATTCCTCTCCTATGTGGTGTGCTCAGTTATTATTGGGTTACCAGTGTGAAAAGGCCAGATAAATTTATCAAATTGTTTCCTTCATCTATTGAATTGTTGACCTTAAAGAGTTAATTCATCAGTGTTTAAAGGGTTAAGCGCTGCAGCATTAAACTGGTAGAACTTGCCAGTGCATTTGTTTAGTTCGCACTTAGTTGGCACCTTTTCTGTGTCTGTTTATATGAACTTGAATTATGAGCAAAAGTTGTACAGCTGGATATTCCCCCCATGTGTACGCCACCTGTTCAGACAGAACAAATTATGAATTGGACCGAACACTTCCAAAGACTAATTAAAGTCTATGGCACAGCTACATTTTTCACGTTTTCTGCACTGCAGGCTGGGCACTATAGTTTTGGAGCTCCTCCTCCTCCTCTTCCTGCCTGACAGCCATGTCTCTTTGGGGTCAGGTCTTTTAGGTGGACATATCCGTGTAGCAATCTAACAGTGATTTATCAGAAAAGCTGATGAGGGAAAAGAAGACCAGAATGCAATTTCTGCTCCGACAAAACCACACGGGTAGGTTTAAAGATTTTGCATGATGTGTAATTTCTTTTGTCTAACCAGGAGGAAAGGTCATTATTTTTGGATACAGAATAATATACTTACTTACTTTTATCTTTAACTTTTATACAGATGAGTTTAACACATTCTTGTGCCAGCTCCTTCATCCTCAAACCCTGATACTGCTATTGCCTGAACTCATGAATAACTCACTTTAGCACCACATATCTGTTATTAGCCTTTACTAAAATATCTGTATTACAGGCAACAGGTGAAAACAGCTAGGTGTAAGACCCGAGGCTATAATTACAACTTGGGTTTGTTCCCTTTGTAGGTGCAAGCTTTCTGCTCATTTACCGATGATTGTGGAAGCTCCTCAGAATAATATTTTTTGTAATTTGTATGGTTAAAACCTGACTATCTTAATTGTTTTAAAGCATTTCCCTGAACAACTTGTGTGAGGGTAGTACAGGAATTTTAGGAATGTAAACAACTTAAGGCCCTGGGAATTAAAAAAGACAATATATCATCATGAATATACTGTCATAACCTCTATATAATATATCAAAATGCAATTTTCATGTAGTATTTCATTTACTGTTTTTTTTTAGCATTATTTACTGAGCTGTGTGAAGTTCCGAACTGCTACTCCACCTCCCCAACCATCCAAATTTTCCCATTGTTCACACACACACACACACACACACACACACACACACACACACACACACACAGGAACAGATGAACCAGCACGTAATCTCGCCCTTCTCTCAGTGCACAGAGAGAACAGACAATATCAGCTGAATTAGATGGGCTGTTGCCTCCATGGTGTGTTGGATTTGATGAGAAAGATTTATCCTGACAGGGCTCAGACAAATTTCCTTATCAATATATATTATGCATTGATGATTTCATCTATCAGAAATGTATCTTGCTTTCATATGATTATATATATATTACTTGATTTATATTACTAACTGATACCTCAAGCATCTTTTATCTTTAAAATGAATCTTGTCTGTCTTAAGCCCATGAGAGAACATCCTGCTACCTGGCATGTTTCTTCATTATGATCGCCTCCTTTGGACCCGTTGTGTCCCCTCATGGCCCTCCAGTGACCTCAGGTCCCCGCTCTGCTTTCTCCGCCACACGAACCAGCAGTGTGGTGGGAGGCAAGCAGAGGGCGGTGACTTTCAACAGACTGCTGGTCAACATCGGAGGGGATTTTCATCCAGACAGCGGTCACTTCCGATGCCGCATCCCAGGGGCTTACTACTTCTCTTTCTCTGCGGGGAAATTTCCACAAAAACTGCTTTCAGTGATTCTAGTGAAGAATGGAGAAGAAGTGCAGGCCATAGCATACGATGACTACCGCAAGAAAGGAAGGAAAGTTCAAAGTCAGAGCGTAATGATCACTTTGAAAGCTATGGACACAGTGTGGCTGCTTTTGCAGGAAAACCCTCAGTATGCTTTGTACAGCAACGCCGGCCCGTACATCACCTTCTCCGGTTACCTCGTCTACCCTGACATTTCTCCAACTGGCTCTTTCAGCAACCACCTGTCTCCACCAGGACTGTCTTACCCCGACTGCCCCCCTGATCACCGCTACAGCGGGGACAGAGGTCAGCAGAGGTCGGCTTTCTCGGTGGCGCGCACATCTGTAGTGCTTGGACGAAGCAGCAAGAAACAGGACAAACCAGCCCTGACCTTTGATGTGGAGTACGTCAACATCGGTGGCCATTTCAACAAAACCTCTGGCCTGTTCACCTGCCACATCCCAGGTGCTTACTACTTTGCCTTCACTGTGGGGAAGCATCCTCGCAAGGCCGTGTCTGTGAAGCTGATGACTGGAAAGGGTGTGGTGCAGGCCATGGTGTTTGATGAAGACACATCGAAGAGGCGGGAGATGCAGAGTCAGAGCTTGCTGCTGTCACTGCACCAGGGTGACACTGTGTGGCTGTACAGTCAGCAGGATGAGCGATATGCCGTGTACAGCAACCAGGGGCGATACACCACCTTCTCAGGCTTCCTGCTGTACCCCGACATGTAACCTCTCTCAACTCCAACCAACCAGGACAAAACTCACCCCTGAACGGCTTTACCCTTTGTGATTAAGAATAATGAAATAAAACTCCAAACTATACGTTTTTTCTGTGTGAATTAAGAAAAATAGAAATCCTTCAATATTTTGTCGACGTACTTTCGTGATTGTTATTTGTAATTTCTGAAGCCTGCTGACAAATGGATCCACATGATGGTGCTATAATGCAGCAACTGTTAGTTGGCGACGCTGAGAGGCCAACCTGAACGCAATCACCTGTAAGATATAAAAAACAAATGATATGTTTGTGTTTATCGATTAATCAATATAATTTTGTTTTGGTTCACGCATTTTTTATTTCTTTGTGGTTAGAATTGTGTTTGAGGTTGCAAACTACTGTAGCCGTTCTTAAAAAGTGAAATAAAAGAAGTATGTTTTATCATGTAAAAGGATCACTGCATTGTATGGACACCACCGTGTAAAATATGTATATGTGTATGGTTATCTTGTGTAAAGTTAAGGTTGTGAATAAAGAAATAGATTTAGAAATTTGACTTGTAATTGTGTAGATGCATATAGTTGCTTATATGGGATCTTTATATTGTTAATCATTGTTTGGTGAGAGTGTGTTTTTGTTTAATCCAAATAAATTCATACAACTGCATGCATTTTTGCAATAAGCAGGAAATTTCTTCTTACCTTTAAGTCAGACGGAGGTCACAGTGTCTACTGTAACATCTTGCCATGTTAATAATAGTAACAGGAATAGTGCTGATGGCTGTGATCCATTAAGCTGTATTGTGTCACCTCTGAGTCTCTGTGGCAGGTTTATTGACATGACTAAATGGAACAGAGCCATAATTAATGAGATCAGTTACACGTGTGCCTTTCCTGCGATGACGATCAACTCGTCTGCTGAGACAAATATCTATGACATGTTGCAGCGCGTGCAAGGAAAAGTCCGTCAAATGTATCCTGACTCTGCTGAAATAAAAAGTTTGGTATACAGAGCATAATTCAGTCATTGATGACTTAATACTGGCAATCACAACACAGTGAACCAGTGATACTGCTGGAATACTGCTATGACTTACCCAACAATAAGAGCAGTATGTAAGATTTGTAGTAGCTACTGAGGTCCCCTTGTTTCAAATTGTGGTATATGTATTGGGTTGGGCTCAAAGATTTTACCCAAATCAGATTTCAACCAGGAAGTGCAACTGAGAAGCAATCTTTTTCTCAGTGCACTCAAATCATGATATAATGAAGCTTTCAGCAGATTCACAAGTCACATGCTGTGGATTTCACAATACAAAACATCAAGTCACGCAGAGTCTGAACAGGAAGGAAAGACTGATCATCATTACCGGACAAATAACAATGTTTTGGTGTTTGAAACACCATGATCATCATTTGCGATTTTATTTTTACGACATTGTCATTGTGTAGTAACGCAGCTGAAGGTGGGGAAAGATTTGAAAGGCTGTGCTGCATTACCCCACCATGATACTATGCCCTTGACAAAAATAAAAGTAAACATGATGTTTGCTGTGTTGGATCACATACTGTATTACATATCGGATCAAAGGTTCCTTCCAGAACGTTCCCGTGCTGATTTTCCAGGCAGAATGAATGGGAAATAAGTCTAAATCACAGTGGTATGCATTAAAATGTTTAAAAAGTGACAGTTAGTATGATCTGAATATAGGGATGATCTTTTACTTGTAGTGGGTAGGGTGACGGCCCAATAACTAACAATAACAGTAACTGATCAGGATGGGCCTTCCACTCTTTTTTAATCGAAGTAAAAATAAGAGTTTTAACCTTTGAGCACCACATTTGTTCTGTTCAAATCCTGACAACAATGAAATTGTTTCTATGATGAGACATGAGATAGTGCTGTAAATGGACATGAAGATTGAAGACAGGCAAGAAGCCAGAAACAATATTTCCTTCACCAACGAACACGTTAGTACCTGTCAAAAGCTGTTTCGCTGTTACCAGGCAAACAGGTTGTGCAAAGGATTTCACAGGCTTTCGTGTAGGGCTTTTATCATTTCAAAACCTCACATAATTTAATATAAATATCCACCGTGGTTGCACAATGTTTGTCTTAACATCCTCCGATGCAGCCCTTCTTTTTCCTTTGCTGGTGTGTCACTGCACATCCCAGATCTCACAGAGCAGTGGGGTAAATTTGTGATCGCTCATTCTCCAGGATGTGAGCATTTCAGCATGGTAGTGATTGAGTGTTCTCAGCTCGGTCAGGCGGCCCAGGAGACGAGCAAAGTACTGCGGTTCCTGTGGATGCTGCAGAGCACAGAACTTCCTCAACACATCCAGCATGGGTTCCTGAAGTTGCTCAACAGCTTGCTGATCCCTTACGTAAGGCCGATCTAGAGAGGAAGACGATGAACCAGGCAGGCGGTCAGGAGCTACATATCTTACTTACTCACATGATAGAAACGTGCCTGGATCAGTGATAGTGGCTCACCTGGTGTGAGGATGGTTATGGCAGTGAGCAGGGCCTGTTCCTCCTGCATCATCTGGAGGTCACCAATGCTTTTGTAGAAGGTGAACATGGGTGTGATGAACTCCTCTGATATACCTGCACAGTACATGTACAGGAAAGACAGTATGTAATCCTCATACTGTGTGCATCATGACTGGGCACAAGCATATGGACACATAAAAAATCCTGCAACGAGGAAAGGTGGGGCACTATAAATTCCACAAATCTCGTTAATCTCGTTAATATACACAGTTTTGCGCGTTAGTATTGTATTCAGTATTTGTATCAGATCATCAAAATATGTTAAAATTTCAAACAAACTTAAGAGAACAGATGTGCGTCACCTGCAGCAAAGAATGAATGAAATTCTCAAATGCTTAAATGCCATTTGAAGTATCTATGACTTAGGAAATGCAATATATTATCCACAAATACACAGCATCCACAACAGCTGAAGGTTCCAAACATGGGGAATATTGCCAGGCTGCTGCAAAAAAATGGCCACTCATTGTATATTGAATGTCTAAATTCTAGACATTCTAATACTTGACATTTGAAAGATGATTTATACTTAATAAGGATGAATATAAGAAATGCACGGTTGCATTTGATCTCTTATTGCAAGTTGGCAACAGTTCCTACTTTTGACTCTTGAAACTAACATGAGGGTGCCTGTCTACTCGAGCACATCATCAAGCATTCAGAAATGCCAACGGGCCTCGGAGGCAGAGAAGTGGACAATAGCTCTCTTGATGTTGTGATAAGGAACAATGGTCTCTTCAGACAGCTTTGCTCCCTGTTTGCCCAGACTGGCCTTTAGTGTGAATATCTCTCATCCCCACCATTCACGCCGGGGCTGCGCTGAGGGACCCGTTGACGCACACACACTCCCGCCATCACTGTCACTGTCCATCCAACTGTCCAGCCTGGCTTGACATGATGACACCTCAAATACATATTGAAATGATTCTTTAAACCACCAGGTAGTAAACTGAGGGCGTCAGAAACAAATATATCGTCAGCAGAAACCTTCAGCGAGTGTATTTTATGAAATTAAACTAAACCCAAAGCACGAGAAGTGAATGCACTCTTTGATCCCTGTGCTTACACACATTCCCAAACAGCGTGAAACTGTACCTAGTCAGGGTCTGTTTGCACATGTAACCCACACCTCACCAAGGATCAACAGGTCAGCACACATCTCCTGGCTGCATCACACAGATCTGTCAGGTAAATAATTAATAGTGGATCTAACTCGACTTTGCTGCTTTGCAAAGATTGGCCTACAAATGGAATGCTGCTTTGTGTCTAGACTCAAGGGGAAAAGGACCAAGGGTCTGAGGGATCATGGACCTGTATGAATATGTCATACTATATTTAACACGATGGCTAAAGCTGTTGTCACATGTATTCAATTATCAATTAAGAGCGACATTTTTAGGGGCTTTACGTGCGATTTTCCACCGTCGACTCACCGCTCTTGCGTATTCTCTCCTCCAGAACTTCTGTTTGCCCAAGAGGCATCTTTCGGGTAAACACCTGAGCTGAGCGCAGGAACATGGCTTCCACAGCCGAACCCTTCAGTAAAGCGATCTGATCTTCGTGATCCAGAGACAGAAAGCCTGCCAGAAGCAGCACACAGTATCATAACACGTGTAGGGTAGGTTGCTGATGTTGCTCTCTTTATGCTTATTAAAACAGGTAAGAGTCGATGGCAGTGGTTTTTGAGCTGCTGCGACATTGAAATTTCCCCAGTGTGGGATTAATGAAGTTAATCTCATCTCATAATATAGGAGTTATTCTGAGATTTCCCAAGTAAGTCATAATACCTGGAATGTTTTTGGTAAACTCCACCAGAACTTGAACATGACTTGTTGCCATTTCTGTCAATAGGAGGAAGTTTTCTTCCTCGCTGTATTGTTCTTGTAGCTGAAGGGAAAAGCATGAGTACACATCTTAGAAAGACTAGGAGAAAACTATTCAAACTGTATAAACACCACCATCACAGAAACATTTGTGTATTATTGCATACATGTTGTTTATCCTCAGGTATGAGTGTGATATTTCTTTTCGCTTCAGTGAATCTTTCAATGGCCGTAATACAGCTTAAGATCCATTTGAAGAGACAGTAAAGGTAACATACCAGTTTCTTCGCCATGTCCTGAGGAATGCGATGTCTGTTGTAAGCATCCACAATTAGTTTAATCAGCGCCTGCTGCTCCTGTGTAATTTCAACTTTTTCCTGGATTAAAAAATATGACATGATTTTTTTTTTATTGGTGGCCTAGTTTGTAAATTGCGTAAGTTCTTACAGTTAGAGGACAGAATTGGTATCAAATCCCCATGCGTGTTGTGTAATGTCCATTCCATTAGTCAGCCCCTTCCAAGCTGAAGTAAATCATATCAAAAACGTCATGTGTATAACTTCTCTAAAGTTAATGTACCATAAATTAAAGGACTGATGGTAAACACACACATTGGACAATGTAAATATAATAAATTATAATAAGATGTAAAGCACAATAGAATTCACACTATAAAATAAAATTGGGTTGTTTTGAGTGTGTTCGTTGCTTTGATATCAGCGGTTGTGGTTACCTTTATCAGTCTGGTGGTTGAGGTGACCTGTTTGTGGTCTGTGGTGTCGGTCCCGTCTGTTTCGTCAGCAGCTGTCTGTCCCGGGGAGGCCTTGGTGTTCTTCCTCAGCCTTTTAGATTTACATTGGATCTCTGTGAGCAGACCTGACGGCATGACGAAGGCTTCAGTTTAAATGTTAAACACATCTCGTCTCTTTAATTCAACATTTATCATGCCTTCATAATAAACGTGTTCAATATTGTTAATGCGGTGCACAGAGCCAGTGGCGAACGTTGGAATTGTACATTTGTAATTTTGGTGCCATTAATATTTTATCATCCATCATATCCAGTGTAACTCAATCCACGATCCAAACTCCACGCTGCACTCTGCTTAATGTTTGGTTCGGTTGTCCCCTGTATATTTTTTGTTGTGTAACTACAGCATTACATCATTTATTTTATGCTATTTTACTGTTTCGTTTCCAAATAATGATAATAATGAAGGATAGATTTTGATCGTACTATTTGTAATATTTCCCTGTTGTTAACGTGAATTTTTCTTCCCACAGACTATCCAGGATTTTCAGTGGCACTGAGGATATTAAGTAAAGTTTGAAATAAGAGGATGAGTAAATACTGAGATACTTTCCTTTCACATTAAGACTAAAAGCCACTTTGGAAAGACAAATGAATTGTCCGTGCAAGCACAGACAGTCACTGTTGCACCGGCATGCAGGGTCATGAATGTCTGCCACCCTGCAATATTCATCACAGCTTTCCTGCACTATTAATGAGCAACAGGAGTCCAATCAGTCCTCCTGTTCTTGTTAGCTGACAGCTCTTAACAGACTCTGATAAGTAATGTTCTCCAGAGACTCGGATCTAAGGGGGAACAAATGGACTAAATGTTCACTTTTACAAGAGATCATTTATTTGCTTTATGATATACTTATTTGAGGTTCAGGCATTTTGCCAAAAAGTCAAAGGCCTGTAGGCAGATTTTAAAACAGGTTTATGTTAATATTTTGGAAGATGGAAGATTTTAGCGATGGAACCTGAGGGGTGTGTTAAAAATTTCCTTATGTTCCTATAACAGCAACAAAAGCCAGACCTCTACTGGGTGATATGTGACATGCAACCCCACAGTAAAACTCAGGAGGCCATGTCAGAGTGGAAAACTAGGTCTCGGTGCACAGGTCCCTGGCAGCCTCATTACGCTGTGTGTGCAAGTGGACGTATTTCCATTTCTTTCAATCCCTACGTTCCTGATAAAAGATCCTTTTGCCATTAATCCATCGAGCTGAGCACGAACTAGCAGTGATACTCACATTCTGCCAGCATGCCCATCTCCTTGCATTTTCTAAGGCGGCACTCTTGGCATTTCCTGCGCATATACATGTCCATCTCACAGTTTCCTCCACTTTTGCATTTGTACACAGCATTCTTTGTTATGCTCCGTCTGAAGAAACCTGGATATGGGAGGCAAAGAATAAAATGATCATGAGCCTGGTGCAGAATTTGATTAAAAGAAGAGATTGTGCAGCTACTGCAGCATAATTAGAAATAAACGACGTTAAGCACTGGTTTAATAACGTAGCAGAAAGATTCCCACAAGCTCAGCTGGCGGTGTATCAGAGAAAAACACGCACATACAAACATAAACAAACATGCCGATGCACAGAATAATTTTGGTGGAGTTATTAGACATTCTGACATAGAACATTTAAGCACAATGACAAGCATTAACGTAACCGAGCTCAGGTTCCCCTTGCATTGTCCGGCAGAAAGCTGAGAGGGAACCCAATCTGGCAGCCGTACCAGCTAGAAGCCAGGTAGCCCTAAACCTATTCTCAGTCAAATGGCAACATAGGCCAGCTGCTGAACTCGTGGCATTGTCCAGCCATCCAGTGTGGAATTACACTCATATCCATTCACACCATGCTTTGGCACAATCACAGCAAATACACACAATGTCATATAGAGGAGTTCCTAAAGGCAAGTGGTGTTTTTTTTTTACATGGAGACAGCAAAATCAATGTTAAAGTTAGGTGCAAACTGTCAACTTCAGGCCTTATTGACGTTCAGGCTCATGTGCTAGGATGATTTAATATGTATACAAAAAAAACCCATTGTTCTCACGAGCTGCTGTTGTGAATTTTGTTCCAGACTTGTACATTTATACACACCAGCTATGGCTGGCCCCTAAAATCAATAGCTAAAGAAAGTATATTTTCTGGGTCAAATGTCATTCTACATTGCCACATGACTCCACTGTGTCTGACACTGTGCCTCACCTACAACCGTTGATGAAAATCGCATACCACCACTAGATTGTGCAGAAAAGCTCACATTTAAATGGGAAACTCTTTATAATATATGCCTATTTTTGTTTTGAATTTATTAATTTGTTCAAATAACTTCGTCCTAAACTGCCGTTTTTACAACCCAATGTAGAAAATGTTTCCAAATAAAAGTGTTACCCTCCAGATGTTAAATCCAGCAGTGCATCATTAAGCATTTGTGAGTTGCTATCTCATCTCACCTTTACATCCCTCACAGGTGAGGGCGTTGTAGTGATATCCAGATGCTTTGTCTCCGCACACCACACACAGTTCTTCCCCTTTGACCCTACCAGCTTGTGACATGTGCCGGGTCCTTTTGCACACCGCAGGCACCACAGCGGACACCTCCTCCATCTCAGCATCGTAACTGACCTCCAGGGGTCCTTTCCTCAGTTCATAGGTGCTTGTATGTGTGTACCACTCATCAGCATTACACTGAGGGTAGTAGTTCTGACTGGAGTAGTATGTTGGGGAATACATGGTGGGTTCCATGGATGTGTACTGCATACTGGGATAGCCAGTAAAGGGTAAGAGGTCAGGGTCTGGCAGAAGAGGACTGCCTTGATCTGCCAGAATATCTAACAAAGGAGAATATTTGAAAGCAGTTAGATAAGAGTTTCAATAGAGCATGCTAGTAAATTTGTGTGGTATTAAACTCTTAAGTCATTCTTGCAGTTTTGCTTTTCAAAACATCATAGAATCCCCCTTCATCACATCATATTCAAGTTAAGGTGTAACAGGCACAGATGAAGTAGGTTGAACAACAACAATCTTACAGTGAGGAAGGCTTTTAAATACTTAGTTTAACCTTCATATATCATAAACCACTCTTTCTACTAGATGTTAAGACTTAAAAACCATCAAAAGGTCTGGAGCTGATTTGCATGGCCCAATATCACACACACATACACATATTTAATCCAGCAAAATACAACAAACTATCTGTAATAAAAGCGTTCCCCTTTTCAGAAGCTCATTAGTCACAGAACAGAGAGTGGGTCTACAATGAACAGTAACACACACAGCTACACATACTATAAACCCATAAATGATTAACAACTTGCTTGAACACAGTGTCTCTGTTAGAATGACATGTAACTCTGTGCCAAACATGTTGGCCAATTAAACATGAAACAAGAATGTAAGAGGCAAACTTCCAAACTAAATTATTATTATGTGATACGATATCAACCGTGCACTTTTTCCAATGCTGATCCTACGTAGTACAGTCAGCTGTATCCCTCTGCTGACACACTGCAGACCAGTGTGATATCAGCACAGTGTGTAGTGTGTAACACCGACCTCCTGAAGACTTGGTCTGGACCATTGCCATCTCGTGTGACCTCACACACAGTCTGTCGGGAGACGGCGTCTCCTCTCCCTGTCGTCCCGCTGTGGTTGTCCCTTTGGATCTACCTTTACCGCTAACTAATCATTGTCCATTTGGTTTCTTTCTTTAAAGATGTAAGAAGAGCAGAATAAACCCTCAACTACTTGGCACCTGCTTGAGAAATGCCATCGGGGGCAAAGGTTGTCTTTGGTATTCATTAACCTGACAGTCACATTACTTAACATCATCACACTTACCGAGAATATAACGCATAGGTCACTGTCAGACTGTCAAATGGAACTGACTGCCTATTACTGTGTTCTGTTTTTGAGCATGTGAGTCCAATAGCTCAGAAATCTGTGTTACTACGGGCGAATCAAACATACCAAACAGGTGGGAGCTCTCTGACATGGAGAATCCATCGTTGGGTGGAATTTGCAGTGGTCCCACCACATTAATGTCGGAGCCCACCCACTCATTCATTCAGGATGGTTGTCAGGCACCAGTTCAGGATACTCCGGACACACTCGGCCACAATGAAGTAGTGTGTCTGTGTTCAGTCCTGTGACAATGATGAATATTGAAGAGTCAAACAGATGTGTGCAGGGTGATTGTAAATGAGGCTTGGTGGTTAGAAAGCTCAAAGTTTTGGTTCAAATCGGAGCAACTTGGGCCTTTCTGTATGCTGATTAGGCGGATTGGAATCTCTAAATGAGTCATAGGTGTGAATGGCAGCATGATTGAGTTTCTTTCTGTGTGTCTGGCCCATTAACCGTTGGGATGGGTTTCAGCTCCCCATGACCCTAAACATGAAGGATGGATGATTATCTGTAAAACACCAACTACAATTAAAAAAGAGGCATTCAAGATAGCAAGATAGCTTCCCCAATCCATTCTCACATCATTTTCATTATCATTGGACCCTTCAAATAATTAGCCATAAGCAATGCAAAACTCTAAAAATGCAGGTGTTTTTCTGTTTTTAAAACGATTCCATGTCCATGGCAATAATGTCCCCCCCCCTCCTCTATCTATCTCATGTATAAAGCCTTGGAGCAACTGTCAAATAAATCAGTGCAATCTTTAATGTTTACAACGGCACCCTGGATTGGGGCTATCTATATTTTAGAATAACAATAATAAAAATAAGAAGAAATAACAAAATGTGCCCCCCTTTTCCACTGTTTTTCAAGTCATAAAGATAGCTTACTTAATCGCTTTAATGTTAGTTTCTACCAAAAACAAGACTGATCGCTTTGGTCAAATGATTTCCGTCAAACATCTCCCATTTCTCTGTGCATTTCCTGAGGAATTACAACTCTGAATTAATCCACCAAAGCCCCTATGGAAACGTAATTAACCATTAAGTCGTGAGTCTCTACACCAACAAGTTTGACAGATCTTCTCTCCCACACAAGGACGACATGCTCAGTAGCTGCAGTGAGTGTATTAGCTATTCATTACAATCCGACTGTGGGAACTCACTTGGGAACCTAGTAAAGTGTAAAGGGTAAAGTCAGGGAACATAATGTCTGTGTGAGGCTGTTTTACTGTTTACAATGCTACAACACTATTATCAGCAGTGGTCACATTTGGAGACTGTTCATTATTTATCATGAGGCGCTCTGCAATGTGCATAATTCTGAGTAAGTCAGTTCTCAAAATTATATCTGGTCTAGTTCTTGGATCCTGCTGTTGTCCTGCTTCACTGTTTGTTTAATACATTATTAAAAATCTGTGCAGTTGTGTGTCTGTGTGTCCTACTTTGTCAAAGATTATTATAGTGTATCTCTTATTTTGGTGCATCATCATTGTCATATCAGCCTTTTATAAAAACATTTGCAAGGCTGCGGTCCCATTTAATAAAAGTAAAACTTCAATTATGTGAGTTGAAGGTGCTTCGGGAGCAGCACAAAAAAACCCAACATAACTCTGCCTTCTCTGTGGTCATTCTGGGGTCCGGGGCCACAACACTGCCAAAGACCACACATTATTTCATCTGTCACTTTTTAATTAAGATGGTATAATTTCCCCCGAGATTCAATGGCAACCCACGAGGAGTGAGAAAACCTGCAGCCCACACAGCAGCACCTCACTCTCTCTAAATCAGACATAGCGGCTCACCAGAGGCTCTAGAAGTTATCGATCCCCAGAATATGAAAAATGTTCATACTCAGTCACAGAACTCTTACCTTACCTCTCGGTTGATTTACCCTAAATCCCAATCTGGTGGCGGTAAAAGTCTTCAGCCGTCTTCTTGATATCCACGTTGGGAACTACAGCTCCATCAATATCTGCTAATGAACATTAAGCTGCTTGTGTCAGGGCTCCAGTGAGAGCATGTGTGACCAGTTGAGGTCAGGGTGAAAGGGATGGTAGTTATTAATTAATCTTGTCCATTCCTGTCCATGAACACCCCGTTGCCGTCTCCACCACCCCCCAAAAATCCCTCATTATCTCAAGAGGTTGCCATATGCATCCCCCGCCCCTCCACACACACATCACACAGCAGACATGCAACTAGTCATTAGTATGACACAAGCAGCTGGTATGAGTTTGAGCTCTATCAGTGTAACAGTTTATATTTTCTATCTTTGAATAGAAACAGTGTGTTATGGTGTGTGTGTGTGATGTACTGTATGTCATCTTATCAGTCTGGCAGATATGCTACTTTGGACATTTAGTCCAAGAAGAAATCATGGTTAACGTACACGATTTAGACGGAAAACCTCGAATAGCAGCAGATTGGAAATCGCTGTCGTCTGTCCTTGAACCGATCAAATCATTTTATCACATCGCCGTAATTTGTACAAATCCGCAGGCGATGAGAAATTACTAATGCTGACAAAGGGCATAAAGAAGGAGCTGATGTGTAAGAAATCAAATCTTTAATGGCTTTGTGATCCCTAATACGGCCAAAAACAGTGGTTTAATCATTGATGGGTTGTTGCTCCATCCAAAGAGGCCCTTCTCTGTCAACAGACAGTCGCTCGGAAATAAACAGAACCTTTGCCATTGGTTGTTTTTGGATTATCTGGTCTCTCCTGAAGAGCACATGAGGAATGAACTGGCAGTGAAGGCTTCTGGGAAGGGATGGACAGCTCGCATAATGCACTTAATCATGGTTCTCATGGATTATTCAGAGGCAGACAATGTGGATTATGCTTTTCGATAACATACAGTGCGGCGCTGTTGAGGTTTTGTTGCAAAATAATTCTGTCCTGCGTGTCCATTTATTTGATAAAGTTATTGGGTGTTAGATGTTGTCATTATTTTTCAGTTTGATGTTTCATTATTACTTCCAGACAGTGTGTGATGAGCAACGTGCAGATGATATTACTAAAACACACTGTGGAGAAGTGACATAATCTCCCCCATGTTCTCACATCCAGAGAGTCTGGGCAACAACAAAGTCCATAGCCTTGAAACTTTTCATTTGTGCGTACTGGAGAATAATCAATACAACTCGTCATTGATTACTAAATACACCCAAAAAGCTAATCTCAAGGAACGGTAGCCATTCATTTAAACCATCAGTTCTATTTCAAACAATATGACTCCTTTGGTCACATTTACAAACAGCAGTCGTTTACAAAAGCTCATCTGCCACTGTGAGGACTATCTTGTCTAGTAATTATCTTCCAAAGTGAGAACGAAAAAGTGCCTGTTAAAGGCAGATAAGACAAAGGATGTTTACCAGAGGATGATGGGAAACAGAGCAGACTTTGGGATATTTAAAAATACAGACCTCTAATTTGAGTCCAGTAACATAAACAATCTGTGAGGAACTGGAAAAATGTGTGAGTTGTGTGTGTGTGTGTGTGTGTGTGTGTGTATATATGTTATTATTGCTTTGATATGATTTGAATTGAACTACAAGTCCCAAAATATATTCTAGTATTTCAAATCACTGGCAGTGAAGGCTTCTGGGAAGGGATCAAATCAGTAATGTTGGTAAAACTTTCTTTCTTTCTTTCTTTCTTGCTTTTTTTCCTATTTCTATCTTTCTTTCTTCTTTCTCATAAAATGTTGTAACAATCATAAGTAAATACATACATCAGAGAGAGGAGATGGTGAACAATTTTCTTGCGAGTCAATAAATCCAAAACAGGAGTTTTTCAGGGAGTTTATGGTTCTAAACTATCTTAATACAGTATAGATTTAGAACAAACTGGCCTGCATGTTCAAGTAAAGTGCAAATCAAATCAATACTCCGACAAACAATACAATAATAATAATTTCCTGCACATACGCTCTTTTCTTCAGTAGTTGTAACAAACAGTCCTTGTTTATCATAGGAAGAATTTATGTCCCATAGGTGGATTTTGCTCATCTTTGTGAAGATCCAGCATTCAAAAAAATTGCAAAAAAGACAAAAACCGAACAATAAATAGATGCGTCTGCACTGATCTGATGCTGGGAACTCTGCTTCATAAAGGGATGGTGTACTGAAACCTGCTCAGAAAAAGAGAGCAACCACTTAGCAATAGCAAATACATACAAGCAAAAACAATACAGTTCATTACATTAACACTGAGGTCTGCTATCAAACCCACTACATTCCACAAGCACGTTGCTTTTCTCGTTGCATAGCTGACGGAAAACACTGAAAAAAAAATATGGGTTCAAAGGGCGCTATATAGATTTCAGTCAACATTTAGATTTGCATGTATGATCTGCAACGGAAATGTAAAGCAACATTTGTGAAGTGATGTGTCTGGTTGCTAAATACAGTACTTCTCATGCGCTGTACAATTTGTGTGTTTGATCTGTCATTATACAAAACATTTCAAACATTTCAAAACTTCATATCATGTCAGAACACATACAAGTCCAGTGAATCAATCAGCGATGTAATTACTGGTTAAATCATCTGATAAATGTTTTTCACATTTCATCATACTGTATATTGGACGGACAGATAGATGGATGGATGGAAGGATGGATGGGTGGATAAATCTTTATTGTGTCATTTAACTACAATAGGTTTGTTGAACAGAACTTTAAAAGGCCCTTCTGCTCTTTGTCGTTCTCCATTGTGTCCAATATTTCCATAAGTGTGAACTGGAGCCTTCAGCTTTGACTGGGTTTGAGTGAACTGGGAGTCCTTGGCCCCACAAGGCTTCTCACTGGTACCTGTCCTGATAGTCCCCATTCTCATAATGTTGACCTCCATCCTGATCCCCTTGCATGTTCGATCCGCTCTTCTGTTTCCTGTGTCCTGTGCCTGTGGTGCCGTAACTCTTTTTGGGACCCATTATGCTGTCATTGTTGAGCTCCGCCTCTTCAGCCAGCTCATCTTCATCTAAAATACCACATTTATCCTCGCTTGTGTTCTCAGGGTTTGCCCACTCCTGCTGCTCTCCCGATGCAAAGATAGCGTAGAAGATGACCCCCGTGTAATGCACCATGGATGCAATAATAAAGACATGCTGCCACTCCAGGCGAGTCTGTGGGCAGATGAATAGTCAATGAATTACCAGTTAAAAACAGACTGATGGAGCTTTCAATGATGCGGTATGCAGAAGTGATACTGTAAATCCAGAATTATTCATGGCCACGTAGATATAATGTCTATAATAAAGTGAACCTAGCAGTGATGAGTCGTGCCATCTTACGTTAAATGGTGATTATAGTGGGTTTTACCTTGTTTTTGGTTAGTGCGCCAACAATCAAGGGGCACACCATTCCAGACAATGTTCCCACTCCGTTAGAAATGCCCATCAGGATGCTGGCATACCGAGGTGCAATATCCAGATGATTAACGTTAAAACCTACAGCACACACAGGAGCATTTAAACGTAGAATGGGTGAGGATTTAGTATTTAACAGAGTTAATAAGAATTTGAGCAGGTTTACCTTTTTGGTTGCCCTGACAACAATCAATAAAATATTCAGTAGAATTTACTGCATCACACCCAGTTGGAAAAGAGGCAACTGCACGGCTATTTTAACCGCTAAAACAAAACTCAAACCACACAGCTAAAGGGACGAAAAAGGGCAGCGGAATGTTCCACTGTGAAAATAATGACAGTAGTGAAAAATGAAGTCTGAATTTTTCTAATTTCCACGGTTGTGGAAGCAAATAAACACATTACAGTGAGAATATTTCAACATTTCAAGTACAGGCTTATTTCAAGTCGCCTTTATAAGTTGTTTTTGACTATATCATTAACCCCCAAAGGAAATTTGTTCAATGTAGTCATCAACGTTCGTAAACATTATTATCATTATCATTATTATTATTAATTCATCTGCATGCCTATCAGATTGTTGTCAGCCTAACCCTTCTCCGGTAACCGCGTGTCCATACCTGAGATGGCGAATCCACTGAATCCCACGGCGAGCACCAGGAAGGAGATAGCCACCCCACGTGTGTGAGAAAAACCGACCACAAGCAGTAGCGTGGCCTCCATGCCAAAACCTGTCAACCAGACAAACCAAAGTGACATAAATAACCCCGGTTTCAAGTTAAGTAACTCGTATCCATAACCACCAGCTTGGAACAAGTCCAGGCCTAAGAGACTGAAGTGTTGTAAACACACTGCCGCTTAATGTATCAGGGCCACAATAAACCTCAAATATGAATATTTTTAACAATTTTGAAGAATGTTGAAGAATCCAAATTATGTTCAAGTGTGTCCGTGCTGTGTGTGTGTGTGTCGATGCTTAGAGTGTCTCCCCTGTTTTGTATTTCCTCACAGGTCATAAGGTGAAAATGGCTCAATGACATGGTTGTGATTAATTAATGGAAACTGGTCATCACTCAATACACAATGACAACATGTAAACACAGAGCAAATATTTTTGGTTTATTTTACTCTAATTTTTATTCTAGATTATTTTCTATTTCATTTTATTTAACTTCAAAGCAGTGGCTGTCCATGCTGGTCACTCTACATCTTCAGGCACAGAGGCAGGTAGTGACAGTGATGATCAAATGATGATTTAATGCCAGACTCAAACGCTAAACATCTGCAAAATAACAACAAAACATTCGGACGTACCTCCACAGTTCATGAGTTTTCTGACATTTGTGGTAGACATGATTTTGTTGGTGCGTAAGAAGTCGGCCAGCTGTCCTCCAATCGGAACTATAATTGTCATCACCATGTGGGGCACTGCAGACAGAATTCCCACCTGTACAAAGGAGGCCACAAGGCAAACATTGAACTCTTATATTCACGGTGTTTTCATCGTCAGTTCAATGGAAGAACACCGTCGGGCCAACCTTGCTGATGGCGAAGCCGAAGACTTCCTCGAAATATGCCGGTTGGCTGATGAGGAGCAGATAGAAGGTCCAACTGCGGCAGAAGTTGGCCACAATGATGGCATAGACAGGCATGGAGGTGAAGAAACGACGCCAAGGAGTCTTGAATTTCTGTAAAGGGACAGAGAAATCTTATAAAGGATTTCCCTGAGAATTAAGGATGGCAATTAAAATGGGCACACACACGCACACCCACACACACCTCTGTGGCGCTCATTAATTGCATCGTTTCTCCGATGGCGGCCTCTATATATTTCTTCTCCTCGTCTGTGATTGTGGGATGAGCAGCGGGGCTTCCATATGCCAGCAAGAGCCAGAAGATATACCACAGGAGCCCTAAAACACCTTTTCACGAAATCACAAAGCAGAACACTTAAAAACGTGTCATTTATCAAAGTTTATCATGTCACTGAAGGCATTTAGACGTACTACAGAGTTTTCAAGGGCAGGACAGTCTAATTAAAGCAAGCCTAGATTTACTCCACTGGAATTTTCATTATTAAAATGAAACGAACACAGAATGAGTCAGAGCGCAGACAGGAAAATACTCATTCACATCAATAAATCATGAGATAATATCACAGGAGAACCTGGGTAGATTTTATTAAAAGACATTAGGAAAAGTGTGAATTTTATCTGAGAGCTAATCACTTTCATCAAACCCCAGAGCAATTCAGATAACACTTATTGTGCAGAGCATACAAAGTACAGCTGCTCAACAGCCCTCCCCCCCAATTATGAGACTCAACCTTCATGTAGCATCAAGCGACATCTGCAGCCAGTGACTTCCTATCTCATACAGAATGTACATTAATGCAGAGATTCATATAAAAATTTAAAAAAGTAATTTGCACAGATGTTTGAATTTAGTTTGAAGTTAGTCTTTTGCTTTGTCTCACCGTAAATATAGAAGACTGACGGCCAGCCGACATACTGAACCATCACTCCAGCTAAAGGCATGGCGATCACTGCTCCTGCATAGGATCCTGGGAATAACAAGTAGCAATGCTGTTAATAGTACCATTTTACTTTAATATCCTACCTCATTTCAATTAACGCCTCACGTAAATGCTTGCAGATTACAGCATGGCAACATGAAAACCATGGCATTACCGTAGCTTGTTTACATGTATTTTTCACAGGATTTGAATACTATAAAAAAATAAAATTTGTGACCATATCTACTTATAAATGCTACTGTAATAACCTCATTCTGAAAAAAAAGGAAGCTACACAGCGGGAATGAAAACAGACATCAGCAAGCATTAGTTTCATTGAGCAAATGTCGTCAAATGGTGTCTTAATGTGTTTTCTATAATCCAGCACATTCAGGCCGTGGTGCTTTGAATAGGGGAGGTTGCATGAGAGTGTGTGCTTTTGGACAGGAGGCAATATGACCCTTCATTGACGCGAATAGACGAGACGCTCCTTCAGAGTGAGCAGGTGAGCCGTGTTCATTTCCAGACCATTTCAAGAGGGTTTTCATGCATGTGTTGTCATGGTACCAGTTTAATGTGCTTGGTGGTTGTTTTAATTTCAGGAGAGCAAAATGAGCTCTCACATCCATTCACTGCGCAGCGCTGCTTTGACTTAAATGTGTGTGTGAATGGGGCAGCGTTGTTTGTGTTTGGTTTTTTGTATCATTTCTTCAAAGAATGACTGACAGCTTCAAGCTTCAGCCTAATGGGTTTGCAAAACAGAGAACACAAAGCGTCTCTCACCACAGAATGAAGTGGTGGCCAGGCGACTCCGTTCCATAGGTGGGGCCCATTTGGCCCACATCCCGTGGCATGCCGGGTAGGTGACCCCCTGTGAGGGACATGAAGATGTTGAATAGATGTGTGATGAATCTGAGGATGGCTCATTTAGCACTTGCACTTTCTCACCTCCACTAAGCCTTGCAGAATGCGGACAAACATGACGCAGCCATAGTGCACCCTGGCTGCTGACGGGATAAACATGTTCAGCACCGAGGTGAGGACAATAGCTGCTCCAAACACCCTGTAGAGAAACTGATATGTCAACACACTAAACTAAACTACAAATTATAGCCAGATCAGCCGGTAAAAGGTAAAAACCACATCACACGCACACACACACACACACAAGCCAGAGCCTCAGAGCTACATGTCTAATATTGGCAGGCCTTATCTCCAAATATCTCATGGTCGAAGTCAGCCTTATAATGAGACGCATATCAAGCCTCTGCCATTCAACGATGGAGATAAAGACATCCCCTTCAATCCACAAGTTTCGCCGTGCTGCTGAGATTCCCTCTCGTTTCTCCTTCACCTCATCCACCCCCTTCCTCCTCTTTTTCCAAAACAGTGTGTAAGTGACACTTGTAATATTCCAGTGGCTGGTGTTTCAGGGAGAAATCAGAGGCAGGATCTTTCATTATTAACTCTGTCAGTGGCGTGTCCTCCTTTCCTGTCAAGCTTTTATTACAGGACTGCTATCTGCTCCATCGGCACTGCTCACCACACCGTACTGCTTTAACCCTTTAACCACACGGTCTGAGGAAACACTCCCACACACCACATTATCATCTATTTTAGTCTTGTAATCTTCTCCAAGTGCCCTTTTCCACTAATGTATCTGTCATGACTTCCTTGACATATTACATACATGAAAAATTGCCTTTTACGTTTGCTGATGCTCATTCAATGGTAAAAAAAAAGTCAATAAAGACAAAAAAATCTGCATATCGATCACGCCTGTTAAACCACTGAATGAGTAATGATACCTGTTAGCAGCCAACTTGTTGGAGATGAAACCACCAGGAATTTGAGTGACAATGTAACCCCAGAAGAAGGAACCATGGATTAAACCCACTGTCTCTGGATCCCAGTTAAACTGAGCTTTCTGTGAAGGGAGAAAGAAAGCTTTCAATGAGTGTGTGTGTGTGTGTGTCTTCAGGACCATTACTTATTACATATGTTTAGAAACCACAATTGTGATGCACACTGTATACAAATGCATCAGTCCAGCTACCTGCATCACTGGAGTCCCATTGATATAAACAGTGTTGTTGTTCACCATCTCCACAATGGCCACGCCGAGGTTGCAGCGAATGCCAAAGGAGATGCAGAAACCCAGACCACTGAGAATGGCGATGATGTAGCGCTTGGGAATACCGCCGCAGCTACAGTCCAACAGAGGCGGAGAATGTGGCGTCGAAGCCACTGGACGTCCATCTTCTGTCAGTTCAATGTTGTCTTCTTCATCAACATTGGTACCATCTAATTTCCTACACAGCAAAGCAGATGACATGATACAGATATTGTAAGATTTTACTTTTCAACACATGTAGTGTTTGATTGCAAATGATTGAAAATGTCAGGTAACATGCTTGAAGGAACATAATACAATACAAGCATCTACAGGATGTAGTCTAGCTACACTGGTTTCACTTCTTCCTGTATTTCAAAATGGATTTCTAAAAGCATCTGCCGATAAAAATAACTTCAAAAACATGTTCCTCTGTTCTCTTGCAGAGGGCATAAGGTGAAGCTGAGACACACGACTAAAAAGGTCGCAGTGTTTAGCTGTATTATTAGTCCACAGGGACAGGTCAGTGCTGGGCAACACAAACATAAAAACCCAAGTTATTGGCAATATCATATCATATTCAGCAAAAAAAACAAAAAACTGATGTAATTATTTTCATTTAATCTGTATAAGTCATCATTTGAAAATCAATGTCTTCCAATTTTCCACTTGTTAATAATGTAAAAAAGTGAAGACTCCTTTGATATGATAAGAGCAGACACATGATATGATATGATATGCAACTCAACAGTTATTATCAAGAAAAACGCTCACTCAATAATACGTTATAGACTATGAAGAGATAAAGAGGCTCCATATGAGCTTCCACCCACAACACAAACACACACATCCCATTCTGTGAAATATGTATCTGATATGAAATATTTATCAATATCTTAAAAATAAAATCTGAGATTACATCATTTGTCAGGTTGGGACTTCATGTGTTCACATCCCCCTGACAGCAGGTGTTTCAGCACTCAGATTAGCATCCTTTAGACTCTCTGCAGTGAATGAAGCAGCTGGAAACCCCGTGCTGTGTGAGAGGGGACAAATCATCTACTCGGTCTTCACGTCTCCACCACAAACCCTCTCACCTTTGTAGTTTTCCTAGAGAGTCCCCCATTGTATTCTTCGCCTCCTCCTTCCCAGGCTTAAACACCTTTTCCTTCAAACCTGCCAGTCCACCAAAAGGCATTTTCCTCCTCTTCTGTTTCCTCTCTCCTTTATCTCAGACGTGTCCTCCTTCCTCACCAGTGTGCTTTCTTCTATGAACTAAAAGAATCCACTTCTCATCCTCCTAGATCTGATGCACTAGGGTTTGGCTCCACGTTTGAGTGGTGCCAACAATCCCTTAGAGGTAAGACAGACTTTACCACTCCACTCTTCTCTGGTTTGAAGGAGGACTCAGTGGAGAAGAGAACGGGAGGGTAAAGATGCTTGATCTTGAAGTATTCCTTAATGCTCGTTGGAACTGATGTCACTCCCAAAAGATCCTTTTTAGAAAAATACCGATAAATTTGAATAAGAGGAGATGTAGCATCCAGTTTTTAGCATCTAGGCATTGTGAGTACAGCTGAACTGAATGGACCGCCTGGATCTCTGCTTCAACTCATAACTCATCTGTTCCTGGTGAGGAGGGGCAGGTGAGGCTAGACTCCAAAACCCAGCCCCTTGCTTTAAGCATCATCATCATCATCATCATTGTCGTCGTTGTCGTCGTCGTCTTCCCAGCACCACCTCTGCAGATCATCTGATACTTGCCCAGTCAACCAATTAAATATGGATGAGCCTGACAAGTTGCATTGAACAGAGACAAGAGTAGCGGGACTGCTGTGGTGTAAAAGGGGAACACGGGAAACTTAAGACAAAGCCATTAAGCATCAAGTTCACAGTCCTGTGTTGGATTTTCCATGTGAGCTATTTCCAACTGACACATCTAAATAAATAACTTCTGCCATAATGTTGTATAGAATCATGGAATTATCACCATGACCATATCTTTAACTATGGGCTGGATATTTCCTGTAAAATGGTTTTGTTTCCAGGAAAACGCAAAAGTCAGTTTCCATCTTGCAGATAATCAATTATGCATTGTTTTAAAAATGGAGAAATCAAGTTTGTATTTTTTTTAACAATGGACTGGATTATCTTGGTTATAAATGTCATAAAAATAAAGTGCAAAAGCCCGTCCACACCCATAACCCAGGACAAACTATTTTCTTTCTCAAATAAACAATTCGATGGTGCATTCATTGATTTAACTTTATAACAGCACTGAAGCACATATACATACAAAGGCACACACAAGCACACACACACACGCACACACACACACACACACACAGTTGACACCCTGTTCTATTGCTTCCAGAAAAATTGTTTAATTTGTTTAAATGCATACTAATGCATTCACTAAATACAGCGGTTTATTAAAATTCATTTATTACCTGGTGACACAAATTACCTTTAAGTACAATATGTACGACGTGTTCCTATTTCTAAAAATGACGTGTCTACCATCTAGTGTTTAGAATAGGGAAGTAAGCCCTGAGGCGGTAGACTATCAGCATTTTTGATCTTGTAGGGAATATCCACAAAGTTTGCATTTGTGAAGAGCAGCTGTGCATACATTTTTCTTAAGTTAATTGGATTATCAACTATATGTGTTACGTCTGAATTCTATGAATTAAACATCTTCTACTCTGAACTAACCACCAGAGGGTTCATCGTCATAAAGCTTTATTTAAAATTCTTGTGAAAAGCCCAGAATTTACAAAGATCTGTTTGAAATTATACCCAAAACATCTGGAAGAAGGGTTTGTGTCATTGATTTTAGGATTAAAATCATTAATTCTTTACAAACTATGATATTTTTGTTATTCCTTTTCAGTGTGGTATAATCAATTATTACTGGGCTATTATGCTGGAAAAGCCCATTAAATTTATCAAAAGGCCACTGAATGGGTTGCTTTAAAGTGGATTCAATCATGAGTTTATTTACCAGTGTTTAAGGGGTTAAAATATATTGCAGTTTCTAATGTGAATGTCATTTTAATTTCTGGGGCATTATGGGAGTCTATCCCCAGACTCATTGTTTTCATAATTATTGGTGGTATTAACATAATTATCATGCACATAATTATCACACAAAAACACTTAAACAATGGAGAGATTGTGTATTGGGATTCCATGGGATTTGTTCTATCTTTAGAACAGATTTGTTTTATCTTTTAGACATAAAACGTACAAATAAAACGCTAAACTTGTTGAACACTGATTCAATTACTGGCATTTGTAGATAAAGACAAACACTTCAGGGTTTGGATAAATCTCATGTGCAGAGGTAACCCATTAATATTTTTTCAATAGCATTTAGTAAACCTAAAATAATCTACAAATATAAATGATTAGCGGTTAGTATTAAGAAATATACAAAAAATTCACAGAAGCAACTCGTTTTTAGTATACGTTATTGTTAATTTCCAAAAACAAATCTTTATTCTCGATGTTGATACAGTTTTTGCCCAAATGAATCCTAATCGTGTATCTTTGGAAACTTTGACCATTTGACTAGAATTTAGACCAAAACTTCAAACATTTTCGTCATTTTAAGGTAAATCAAAGTCGGACATATGAAGTTCTGTGGTTTCGACAGAAGCTGACATTTCCGTGAACCGTGAAGGCATCTTGTCGGTCAGCCCGCCGGGGTTGGAGGCGGAGACTCGCTTCTGTCTTCCGCGGTTTCCCCCGGTTCGTTCCCAGCGGCGTCCTCCCGGCGTACCGCCGACGGATAAACTCGGTGCGGCTTCAACGTCCTCTCGTGTTTTCTCCGCCGTTAAACAAAAGGACCAACAAAGCCGTCCAACCTGCTCCACATGCCAGGCCAGTCACACACAAACACCCAGTTGTAGTCCACCGCCTCATCCATGCATTGGAGTCCTGGGCCCCAGAACACCGGCTCCGGCTCCAGCCATGTCGGCCAGGAATGCGGCGGCTGGTGGCGGTGACAGAGCGGAGGGAGAATCAGCAGGTAACTCAAAACACGGCTGAATATGTTTCCTCCAGTGCAGACAAAAGAAGAGTTTACACCGTGGCTGCCATGTTGACATTTATCGGCGTAGAGACGAGCAGCGGTTCACTGTAACTTTGCGCTATTCCGAAACTAGGTCAGTAGATCAGTAGAGCAAAAACTCGACGCCATTTATGTAACGTTACACAACATTGGACGTAAATCGCAGAGAATTGCACATAAGGTAGTTGTCATTATGAACATTATTCTGTATGCTCACATGCCCCTTATTCGTGCACTTTATACTCGTGTTAGCCAAATGAACTGAATGTAAACGTTAGCTTAGCGTGTTAGCCGGGATTGTTTGATAGGACAACAGTCTCCGTCCGGGTCTCATCCCCTCCATTACAATCATTTTTACAGCCTACTTATTTTGTTGGTCGCAGAGTTTCATTTTTTGTTTTAGTTGTTTGTAATATTTCTGTTCTCTTGCTCTGAAGTTGTGTCGGTTTGATCCTCGTCGCTGTTCAGGCCTACATATTGGAAGTCGGTCGCTTCAACAGTTTATCCGTGGTGTATTCACTGATCATTAACACTTCGAGGAAATAATGGATCCGAACGTGCTTCTTCTCAGAACGTTTATTTCATTGGCCCTCTGTGGTGACTGTAGGTTCCCGATTGTCAGTTAAAGAGGCTTTAAGTGAAATAAATAAATCAGATTTATAATAATAATACATCCATTATCTATATTCATGTTGGGGCTGCATTGGGCCTGTATCAAAGTTTCTTTGATCTGTGGGAAGAGGTAAAGCTTATCCATGTGTTGCAGATGCTCATCAAAGGCCTACATGAAAGAGTATGTGCACTGAAAAGGGATGCATCTGCGTGTTGCCATTAGATAGTTGTCCTGTAAACCAGCAGATTTTGACAGGACGATGATCTGTTCACGGCAATTTGGCTCCCTGGATCTGTTCAACACAAATCCGTCATACAGAATGAATATACATGCACCTCGCAGCTGCCTGTGCCAGCTGTGAGTTTAGACGCATGCTTCACTCACCCCTCATGCTTGTAAATGAACAATCTCTTGCACTCATGTCTTTTTTTGTGTGAGAAATTCTCTTGATAGATGTGTAGCGTGATTGTAACGAGGGAAGGCATTGATGTGATGTCATATTACCTTCTGCTGCAGTTCACTTGTTTTGTGTCTTTTCAGATGATGTGCTGTTGGAGACAAGTTCTGTCTCTCTGTCCAGCTTGATGAGCTCACCCTCACCTCTTAGTATGTCCTTGAGCATGGAGATGCCCAGGAAGCGCAAGGGCAGCATGGACAACCAGTAAGTGTTGAACCTGTTTCAAACAGATTGCAGAATTAGTGCAGAATACCTTTCCCAGGTATTGTTTGCGTTCACACAAATTGAACAAATATTGCCTCAGATACATTAGAAAAGTGAATAGTCAGTAAGAATGCTGAACTTATGACAGATCTGTCTGTCTCTGAACATCACCCACCGATATAGCACTTACAGTGCTTTCATTAAAGACAGACATGTTCCACCATTGACGCCAACAATGTTACTTGGGTCTGATTCCAGAGTCAAGTTTAATTTAATTTAAGACAGAGCTGTAATGCAAAGCAGATTTAAGGCACATTTACGTAAAGGCGACTGTGAATGAGTCGGGGTTTCTTTGTATGCTGATTGCTTAAATTTGCTGGTTAATAGTCATCCACTTTGTTCCTAGGGAAACAAAATCTGGGTCCATCCCTGATGCCGATATGGAAGTTGACCAGATTAGGTACTGCATTATGTTTTCCTTGTTTACTGTCTTTGCATTTGCATAATGTTTATTGTTGATTTGAACAGTAAGTTGTTTCTGATGTACAGGTCAGATGGAGAGGACCAGCATGCCAAAATTAAATGCTTCAGGTAAGGCCAGTTTAAACAGCTCACCAGTTTAACCTGTTTAAAAAAAACATTGTTTGTTCAGTTTCTTATGCTACCGCTATACTTCAATGATCAATACATGCAGAAATAGAAACTTTATTCCAATTTCCTCTTTCTTATTTAATGACTCTGCAGGGAGCCCCACAGCCAAATTGAGAAGAAGAGACGAGACAAGATGAACAATCTCATTGACAAGCTATCAGCCATGATTCCTACTTGTAATCCCATGTCCCGTAAACTGGACAAACTCACTGTGCTGAGAATGGCTGTGCAGCACCTCAAATCTCTAAAAGGTACAAGACAGTCAGCGAAAACAGGGCGGGTGTTTTTGAAACTAATAATCAAGTTTGTCTTGACTGAAAGCAGGAAATGAAATTTGACATCTGTTGTCCTCAGGTTCAGGAAGCTCATTTTCTGAAGCCAATTACAAGCCATCATTCCTTCCTGACGAGGAGCTCAAACATCTTGTCCTGAAGGTAAACGTAACAGTGACAATGGCCACTGGCTAATTTTGTGCTCACAAGTTCAAAATGTCACTGCTATGAAATTACTTTTGGCTTTTCCACTTCAATTACCTGTTAAATTGGCCTTAGCCTTGTTGCTGTCAGTCACATGAGGATAACTGTCTGATCTGCTTACTCATTATTTAACCAATGACAAAGTGATGAACTCATCCACCTGTTCCTTTAAAAATTACACAAAAACAATCTGAAGAGCAAACCGTAGCTTTATTTTTCTGTGTCGAGTATTATTGTATTATCAACATTGTTACAAATTTACCATTTAGAAGCATTGTAAATGAAACTGAATATAAAGCGGCAAGTAAAGGTTGCAAGTGCAATCGCTGTGCAACTCGCTCTTCGTAAATATTCAAATATAAGTGGAATGTAATGTAACTTTATGAGGTTTCATGGTGATCCATTTAATTTTTCTATTCAGTTTTTAGATACAGTGTATATACCTCAGAGGACCTCTTTTTTTTGTCATATTTTATTGTCACATGTTCTGTTATCCTCATGTTTCTTCCTTGTGCAGGCTGCCGATGGGTTCCTGTTCGTAGTGGGCTGCGATCGTGGAAAAATAGTTTTTGTCTCAGAGTCCGTCACGAAGATTTTAAATTATAGTCGGGTAACACTTTCATACAGTATTTGCAGCATCTTTTTCACACGACGCCCTAGACACACCAGCTGCATTGCACCATGTTAATAGATGAGAGCACACCAGTAGTATGTGGGCATGTAGATTTTACAAGAAAAATACTTTCTAAGTTTCTTATTAAATACAGCAAATGGTGATGTACTATTATGTAAACAAAGCAGCATTGCATTACTTGCTTATACTCTTAAGATAAATATAGTTGCTTTGGAAACATTGCCTTCCAAATCTTTATTTTCATATAGTAACGTCTTATTTGAGAAAGCAGTGAGGACCATGTGTAGAAAGAAGATGCCCTCTTTTCTGCCCTGTTGCAACTAATAATGTATCACTGCATACTTTTTTGCTCGATACAGTATCTGGTGTGTTGTGGAGCGGACGGTTAACAATCTGTAATAAATTTAAACTTTGTCTGGTGTCTGTCCCTCCTCCAGGCGGAGCTGATTGGACAGAGTTTGTTTGATTATATTCACCCAAAAGACATGGGAAAAGTGAAGGAGCAGCTTTCAGCTTCTGAATTATATCCGCGTGAACGACTAATAGATGCTAAAAGTAAGCAGTCATTTCTATCAAAGTGTTGTTTTGAATTGTGTGTGTGTGCGCGCGTGCACACGTGCTTATTTAAAACTTGTGTTGTGACTCCAGCTGGTCTGCAGATGCAGGCCGATCTTCCTGTTGGAGCAGCACGGCTGTGTTCGGGCGCGCGGCGCTCTTTCTTCTGCCGCATGAAGTACAACAAAATAGCTGTGAAAGTCGAAGAGAAGGAATTCCAGCCCAGCACTTCCAAAAAGAAAGGTGGGGAATTTAAGTTAGTTCCACAACACTTTAGAAAACAAATCCCAGTTGCTCCTTCCTTTATTTGTATTTATGTATTTTATTGCATGTACCTACAGAGTCTCAGAAGTACTGCACAGTCCACTGCACAGGCTATATGCGCAGCTGGCCCACCAGTCACTTGGGAGCAGAAGGAGAAGGCGAAGCAGACAAACAAGACAGCTCCCACTTCAGCTGTCTGGTGGCAGTGGGGCGTGTCCATCCCCACGCCTCTCCACAGGTCAATGGAGAGGTCCGGGTAAAACCCACTGAGTTCATCACACGCTATGCCATGGATGGCAAATTCACCTTTGTTGATCAAAGGTAGCAATTATCATGAACGTCAAGGGAGTGGTTGGGGATTTATGGTTTATGATCATAATTAGAAGAAATCACAGACGTCACTTGTGTCACAATTCATTTGTCACATCAGTGACAAACAAACCTGTTCTGAAGACAGACTGGTTAAACACTTGGAACTACAAAAGGCTAATTGGCACTCTATCAAGTAATTTAGACATTAAGAAAAAAATGCCGTGGTAGTTCCACAGTTTTTGGTCTTTTTGTTTTGTTGGTCGTCACTCTTGTTAGTCCCATTCTTCAATGATGGTGAAAATATACTGCATATAGTATGATGTCATTAAAACTGATTCTTTGCACAGAGCAACTACAGTTCTTGGTTATCTTCCGCAAGAGCTGCTTGGTACGTCATGTTATGAGTACTTCCATCAAGATGATTTGCCACATTTAGCTGACAGACATCGAAAAGGTAAAAGACTCACATCCAAGGATCGGTTGTCTTTTTTTTCTCTTTCTTCCCAGATCATGTGTACATTTGTTAATCATGAAGGCCAGTCAAGATCAACTTTAGATTGTAGACTCACATAGACTTTACAGAACTCTTAATTCATGTCCGTCATGGTGCAAATTCCTAATGATTTCCCCCAATTTTTGGTCCTGTGCAGATTATGTTCTTTGCTCCAGGCATGTGATAATGATACTCTTAACTTAACAACTTTCAGACTGGGCGATGTATAGAATTTATTGAAATCTTTTTTCCCACAATTCCATCATTAACATGAACTCCCACTGTGTTTCTTCCTCAGTCCTACGAAGTAAAGAGAAGATAGAGACAAACTGCTATAAGTTCAAAACGAAAAATGGTTCTTTTGTCACTCTACAAAGTCAGTGGTTTAGTTTTGTAAATCCATGGACCAAAGAAGTCGAATACATAGTGTCAACTAATACGGTCATATCGTAAGTATACTTCATTTCCTGGTTGTACCTTTAATGAATGTGTGTTTTTGTTAGTCTGATCCTCTGTTTTCTCACAAGGTGTGACCAAAGTCGTACAAGTCGTTCAGGAAACAAGTCTGAACAGTCGAGCAATTCTAAGACATCGGAAGGTGAGTGGAAGTACTCATGAAAACGTCTTTGGCAGATATTGTCTCTTTGTTATAAATGATGTGTTAGATGTTATGGTAAAACTGTAATGATATAAAAACAAGGTTTGTTTGGTCCTGATACGCATAATTTGTTTTCATGTAGAAGATGGCAAGAAGTCCTTTCCTGCTATTCCAGGCATCTCCAGTACACCTGGCACTATGATTTATGCTGGATGTATTGGAACCCAGATTGCCAATGAGCTGCTGGATTACAACAGGTGTGGTGTCACATTATTATGGCCTCTCTTCTTAAGTTTGCATTAGTGATAGACAGAAAAGAGGTTCATTGTTTGGAGGAAGGAAGGAGTCTTTTTGAAGTTTTCTAAATAGTATGTATTCTAAATAGAAATATTCTTTGTGCTCCATTTTGCAGCAGATAGTTGGTGATATTTTAATATTTGGTCTTTCTGCTTTAGGATGAATTCATCACCTTCCAGTGGTAACGTTAGCCCGTTTAGTCTACCACAAGATAAATCTCCACAAACTCAAAGTCAAGCCACCAGCAACGTACGTCCCCTACGTCTTCATATGTCTATGGTCACCTGTGTTTGATCTTTCTGTTGTTTGCTCTTTACACTTATAAGTGATTGCCAATACATAAAGTCTTTGCAACTTCTGACTACCAATTTTGTTTACGCTTTCCTTTTATGTAAAACTAGCTGAATTCCCTCTGAAATCGTAGTTACAAGTTACTCTTCCTTTGGTCTCCAGGTGCCAAATGGAGAGGCAACAGATATGGAGGTGCCAGGAAAGTCCAACAGCGGAGAAGAGTCCCAGGGAGCTCCATTCTCAGGAGGAGAATCTCTCATGGGTAATGTCGAATTTTCCAATAACATGTTTCAAATGGTGCCTCTTTGTTTTTGTTTTGCCTTGAAATGTTAAAAAAACACCTTGTGGTTATAGCTCCTCAAGAAAAAGCTCAGTTACTAAAAGTTCTGGGATAGGATGGCTAAATCCTTGACATTTTAGGTAATCCAGACCTTATAAATCCAAAACAAGATTGCCTCTGTTAAATGGAGAATATAATAGCTCCCACGTAATGCAGAATTGTGAACTGTGAAATACCCGCAAACTAATAGAGACGGAGACAGTGGAACAAAAAACAAGTGAAGCCATTTTGATGCTATGCTTTTATGTCTTTCTGAACGCTGCAGATTTTATATATATATATATATATATATATATATGATAGACATTGTGCTACACCATGAAAATCATTTCTGTTTTTGTCTCTCACCTCATCTCACCTTAGGGGACAATTCGCAGCTGGATTTGGACAGTGTGGTTGGACCGGGCCTCGGTAATCTTAGCAACGATGAGGCAGCCATGGCGGTGATCATGAGCCTCCTGGAGACGGATGCAAACTTGGGTGATGCTGTGGACTTTGAAGAGATGCACTGGTCCTTATAGAAACCAGTCCTACAGTGAGGCTTTGTAGAACACTGAAAAAAAAACACACAGGGCATCAGTTGTTTGATGCCAAGAACTGCCTGATGCAGCATTATTTTTTAAATAGTTTTTATTTATTGGCTACCTTTTGTCCACTGCGTAATCTGTGTGGCTGCTCTCACAGGCAGTGGGATCCATGACATCAAGGGACGGCTGCTCTCCCTCTTCAAAAGAAGGATGTGCCTCTAAAGCCTTACAGCGGCCACCTGTCCTGAAATGTTGTTCTTCACTGCTTTCCTCAGACTCTGTTGAACTGACAATGCCGCACAGGGTTGAATCCGTGAACGCAAAGACAATGACTTAATGTACTCTGGGTGGCTCTGGATTCCTTCTTATAGTTCTCTTGTCCATCCAAGTGTGAACAATTGTTCGAAGTGGCGATGCAAAAAACTTTGCACTGAATCCATGTCTGTTTAAAGTTGTATATTGCAGAGGTATGTTTAATTATACCAAATGTGAGAGACATCTTAACAGACAACCTGCCTAACCTATCTGTACCCATAGGATTTAAGACCATCGGCAGCCAATGTAACACTGCAAACCACACTTCCATAACCTCTGACCCTGAGAGACACCAAAGGTGCGCTACTCAGACATTTTCTCTTGTCAGTATCTGAACATTGTCCAAGGAAATAGCCCAGTAACCTCTGTGGTACGCAGTACCCAAACATACTGTGTACGATTGATTTGGTATAACTCCAAATACCACGTCTCATGCCGTATCTGTCTTAAAGGGATAACTTTGTTTAGTTAGTACATTTTCATGTTTCCTAGAAATCCTGCCTCTCAGCATTAGCTGCCCCGGTTTCCCCCCCCTAGCTATAAATATTGAGTGATTTATCCACATTTATAAATGTGTAGGAAGTCTGAGTTTTAATTGTTTTTGAGATGAAACGGGGTGTCCTGAGCAGCCAGAGGTGAAGGTTGACCATTCTTGACTCCTATGGATGTAAGAGCACTACAAATAAATCATCCACAGTGAAATGGCACTTTAGTGGGTGCTGAAATGGTTTGGTAGCTGAACAGTGAACATTTTCATTTCTGTGGTGTTATGAATAGATGTTTTAGGCTGATCTTTGAATTGGAGGACGGTCGTGGTAATTACTCAGGGAGTGAGAAACAAGCCGCCCTATATAAACACATTGACACAGTTTGTGTCCCCCAGGTAAAGCTTTTACATACTTCCATTCCAACATTCTGAATGCTGATAAGCGGTGCGGTGAAGACCGTACATGTTGGAGTGAATTGTTCAGCTGTATAATCCTACAGGTAAGCCATAGCTTTAGTATTGATATAGAAAACATACGTTTTCCCGTGTGCTGTCGACGCACTGGCTGTCTTTGTGAAAAACATTTGATGTGCTCCAAAGGCACACAGGATTGTTATGCATACCTTTTTGAAGGGATTATGCTATGCAGAGCTATCATTCCATAAATCATACATTTAAGTTATGTTCCTTTTTCCTCTGTGTGTCTGTCACTCCCATATCATGCTTCAAGCAAACTAAGTGATTTGGAAACAACTTTGCTGATTTGTTGATCATCATCTTCGCCATAACCATTATCCTCCATTTACAATTATGTTTTCAAGCAATACACGAACAGTCATTTTGTGTTGACCTGTCACTTAATTTGCATGGCTTGTCTTGGATTTCATTAACTCTTTGATGCAGAGATGTGCTGCTCCTCAGTGACATGACCTCAGTGTTATTGTTTTGGTTGCGACCGTAGTCATGTCCTGAGGATACTTGAAGAATTTCCGGTGGAAGATATATGACTGCCGTCTTCCGTCTCGTGCTTGAATAATGAGAGAGTTGTTGAAGCAGCTGAACTCCCATGGACCCTCCTGCTGGTGTCTGAAGTGCCTTTGGACATATCTGTACAGACACAACGTATCCATGTGTTTGTGGAGACTGTTTTCTGTCTGGCCTGTCAGCAGACTGGGTGGATGACTGTTACTGTTCGTTTCTACTGCAGTCCTCAAGTGTCTCATTAGATCAACTGAAACATTGATGCAACACGGCATACTGTGCACATCAGGAGTGAACTACACGACGAGCCAGGTGTAGAGGTTTCGATGCTCACTACCTAATTAAACAAGCAGAGCGAGCTGTTAAACCATGTGCCATATAAATGTCAGCTGGTCCTGTTAAAAGCAAACATCCATTCTGCACTGTTTTGTTCCCTTTTCTCTCGCTAAATCATCGCACCGTTCTAGCTGTCATTCCTAACAGTAAAAACTGATGGCACTATTCAGTATTGACGTTGAGAAATTAAACTTCATTTACATCTTTCGCTTTTCTCTATTAAACATTTCGGCCAGAGCCATGACCCAGACAACATGATGTCTTTTCATGCCCTTCTTTGTCCAGATGTTGCATGTTTGTATAATTTACTGTCTCTACTTAATTGAATCATTAGGGAGTTAAGTTGACTTGCGAGATATGCTGGTGTTAGTATGGGCACTGACACGTCCTACTTGGCAAACTATCAGTGCGTACAAGAGAAGAACATTGTTTACTTTGGGTATCATAATAGGAAATAGTTGGTCAGCCTCCACTGTATCACTTCCGACATCTTTAGGAACTTAATCCTTGTTTGTTTTTGGTCTCTAAATGAAGTACATATTTGTCTATGGTAATATTGCCGCTACGATGCCTGTGACTCGCTGATAAGTCAGGGAGCACAGGCATAAAAACAGCTGAGGCATGTATCCTATTGATTATGGCCAACTTAATTTTGAAACATGAAAGCTGGTTGTGTGGAGGGTGGAGGGGGGGTTGAATAAAGGAAAGAAATGAGGAGCCAATGTTCATCACTCCAGTCCAATGGTCTGAGGGGGTTATGGGGAAAATAACATTGTTCTCAGTGGCCATCCGTGAAGTTGACATTTAAGGGGTTAGGAGGGTTAAAATAATGATAAAAATGGATAAAGGATAAAAATGTTTTAGTGTATTTAACAGAAACCTAAATACAGTAAAAGACAATATACAATACAAATCACGTATTCAATGAATAATTCAATACATTAAAAAAAGATTCAATAAATCTATTAATAGTGCTACAAAAATCCATCTGAAAATTCGATAACACGTAAAGTCCTGATATTTCGGCCTTCGTAGTAACAATGAATTTATTTCTGAATATTCAACAAAAACAAACGAAGAATATCAACAAAGCAAAGTTATATAAATTGGTATCTGTTTAAATTAAATAGAAAGAAATAAGAAAGGGAAGGAAAGTGCAGACAATTCTCATTCATTTACGTCAAACTATTTCATGTAACATATAATACATTTATTTCCTATGTATCATATATACATGCACTGTGCTTAGCCACTGGCTAGAAAAACACTACAAGATAGGCTGGACACTCTTGGCAGTAGAGCACATAAAAATTTGGCACAGGTACCAGAACCAGGCGTGACTACATCCTGGCTGCTAATGAGCATCAGCTGGATGGGAAAGCAGGAAGGAAGTGGAGTGCAGAGAAAGTGAAACAGTGGACTCTAGTGGCTTCTGTTTAATATTGAGAGGCCTTGGGCGCCCCATTGGCTCATAGGTCAGGGGTGCATACCACATAACGCAGTGCCGGCCTGTGCCCTTTGCTGCATGTCATCGCGTCTTTGCTCCTCCCAAGGCTTTTTCTTTTTCCCCTTACAAGGTTTTTTGGGAGATTTGACTTTTAATTAATTGTGTGATGATTGATTTGATTAATTTCCCAATCTGATTACGCCTGGGTTGGTGTGATTAAGGAAATGTAGCTTAAGCAGGGATTTGTTGAGTATATTAATCATGAGTGAAAGCAGATCTGTTAAATCCTTTCAGAATGGGACAAGCTGCTGCCCTGCCGTGTAGGAGAGGAGAGACATATGTTACAGAACTTTATGAATGGTTCAGGTAAGATTTACAGAATGACTGCCTTACTGATGTCATGCTAGAAGCATTTTAACGTAAATATACACGTACAGTGGTTTATGGGCAGGCGAGATGAAGATTCTGATTGCCTGCTTTTGTTTGATTCAAAAATATACTTCTTATATATGTAAAAATGTTCTTGGCTTTCATAAAAGTTTGTTTTGGTTTTTTTGTTTTTCAATATGGCCAAAGTATCCCAAAAATATAAGTAAATATGTAAATATTAAAAGGTGTAAACAGGCTTTCAGACATTTGTAATCTTCACAGGTCAGGTGAAGTTTGACCTTATTCTCCTCTGTATATTAATATTTAATATTGTCTTTTGTTCTTTTTGTGTCAGAACATTTATTAATGAATGTCCAAGCGGACTGATCACACTTCATGAGTTTCAAAGGCATTTTTGCAACGGGACAGCAGGCAACGAGTCGGCTGAGTATGCAGGACAGATATTCCGCACGCTGGACAATAATGGGGTAGGAAAAATACAGTATGACTCAAACCACTATTAGACCACGTTTTATGAGCCTCAGTTATAAAGGTGAACAATGCTAAAAGTTTTAAAAGCTCTATGGACAAATAAATATGTTAATAACTTTGCTGTAGGATGGGGTGGTGGACTTCAGAGAGTACGTCATGGCCATCAGCCTGCTTATTGAAGGCTCAGCTATAGAGAAGCTGCGCTGGTCATTCAAGCTCTATGATAAAGACAGAGACGGAGCCATAACACGAGAGGAAATGCTGGAGATTATGAAGGTGTGTGTGTTTTCACGTGCTGCACAAAAAAATAAACACTAAGGAGGGGGAGTACTTTTTTGTTGCATTTGTTGTTTTCATTGGACGATTCTTGAATATGTCAACATTCTAAAAACATAACTACAGTATAATATAGTAGTACCTGCTGCATGTTTTAGTGTACTTTCTCCTGATTCACAGGCTGTCTATAAGATGGGTGTAGCAGCTGCGTTAACCAAACTGGACCCACTCACAGCTGAAGAATGCACCAACAGGATATTTGTGAGATTAGATAAAGACAACAATGGTGAGCTAAACTTAATAATAAGGAATCACTCCTGTGCATTAAATGTGCAAACGGGAAATTCGCACACACAAATGGAATGTGGAACCAAAGGTTCTCAAATCATGAAAGTGTCTTCAAACATTTTGCCCCATGTTGTCCATCTGCAATCATTATCTATGCCTGCAGCCATCATCAGCCTGGAGGAGTTCATAGAGGGAGCACTGGATGATGACTGGATCAGAGAAATGGTGGAATGCGACCCCAGCACTGTTATGGTGGAGAAGCCCATGCAGAGGGACGTTGCCTAAGGGACCAAAGTTTGAAGTGAATGTCCTGTTCAGTCACTAATGCTAGTCTAGGTTCAAACTTCCATATATAATTATTTTATATGGGAACTTCAATGAAAACATCACTCACAGATAAGATAGAGGCAGATCCTGGAAAATGTGCTTACAACAAAGCAGAGAATTTATTACTGACACAAAAACTAAAAATACCCCCCTACCCACTTTTTCAACATCATTGCTGGTCTCTATCGATGTTATACTGTGTACAAAAAAATTATATCACTGTTTTAATTAGATGGAGCTAAGTGTTAAGTGTATGTATCTATTGCTTTAGGTGTAATATATTGTTCTGAAAGTCTGAAAATCTAATTTACCACTAAGTTGTTGAGGCAATGCACTTTCCAAAAATAAATGCTGTTGAGATTAGGATGAACTAGAATTAAATAAAAAAGGTACAGTATTTGTAGTCGTGCATATCACAGACTATCAGTAAAAACAGATCCACTGAGAAAAGATTCCTTTTGTATAATTGTTCAAGCTTGTTTCGATTCAATTTCTGCAAAGTACAACCATTTTCCTCACACTTTTATTTGGAAAAATAATACTACATGCATTTGTAGTTTATTAAGTTTTCATTTGTGGTTGTATGTAATATACCAAAACGTTTCTCTTAATTACACGACACATGAAACATTTATTTGAGCTTTAACAGGTGACGTATCAGCTCTGAGAGATCTGACCTGCTGGTGAGATGCCGAGCTGCTTACTAACCACTAGATGTCGCCAGTACACCTTTTAAAAATCTTACACAGGCGAATCTCAGATTTCGAGGAATATGTTATCTTCACTGCCAACGACCAGTTTCGTTGTTTCATGTTTGCATCTGTCCGCAACGATTCGTCAAGATCGGATTTCACTGATACATAAATTGAGCTATAATAAATTATTGTCTATCAACTTTACGCTGGTGTAAAATAATTATGTATACCACGTATCACTAACAGTAACCATGTCGTACACAAGTAAGTTGGATTCCCCAGCTTTCCAGTGCGGCCCTGAATGCAACACAGATCCCGGACAGACGGTCCCTGTTTGCGGACCACCAATGAGGGCGGGGTTTTCCAGTCGTGACGTCACAGGTTTTCTGCTTCCAGACTTGTTTCTCTGTCACATCATGGCGTAGCGATGTGGACGAATAGGGGCCGAGGTGGGCACGCAGAAGTTTAAAGTAAAGCACCGTGGAGTTTTTTTGGGAAATAAAAAGAGAAGCAAAGTAACGAAAAGATTGAAATTTCTTCGAACGTTGTTTTGGTAAGTTACTCCATTTGAGTATGGAGCGGAGATTTCGTTTTTCTCCCAACTTTGATTTCGCTGTTGCTAACTTGAGTCGAAACAAACCACCGCTGTTGTGTATGTGTCCACGTTTAACACATTTGGGAAAGCTAAGCAAGGACGTTCACCGGTAACTTTAAGGGGGAACAAACTTCTTTTTCTAACTTCGCTAGAAATGTGTCTGCACGCATTCGAAACTAGGACCCCCTCGGTGCATTGAACCGGTTAAAAAAAAAACAGAAATTACAAAGCTTGTTTACATCTTGGACATCTTTTCTGACAATTACCAAACCTTATTCACCTGTTATGAATCAGGTTTTACACATATTTACACGTACACATATCCTCCAACCGATGAGGTTCTTCTTCCAAGTTTTCCAGTGTAAAGTCTGCTCAGGAGAGAAAGTCAGACTAGTGTATAAATCAGGCCGGTTTCCACTCAGATTCTTTTCTTTCTGCATATAATATACGCTGAATCGTGTCCTGCAGTGGATAGTTTGCTGGATTGAGCATTGCTAGTTTTGTGTTATAAGCACATCTGTACATTACAACACTTGAGTTGTTGTTCTTTTTGCTATTTGTTTCGGTGCTTTGGTCCTCAAAGTCTCATTTATGATTCAGATTGTAGGGAAAAGCCCCAGGACTTCATGTCAGAGCTTGCCCTGTCTTTGCTCCGGCAAAAAATGCAAGGAAGAATTCATAATATTGTACTTGAAAGTGTTTGCCTTTACTCTGCAACCACTACTTTTCTCTGTCTTTTACTCTTTTCTGTACTGGAGAACCAACACATGTCTGGCTTTTGTTACTTACACCATTATTACAAATGCAGGCAATTTTTCATTCATTCGTTGTTGTTTCACTGTGCGTAAAATACCAACTCAGCGTGTGCAGATTAACCACCAGTTCTGGGTTTTATGCACACTATTAAGTATTATATTCCTAAAACGTTGAAACCCGAATCATTGCTGAGCCAAGTAAAACTGAAAACAGGACAGTAGTGAGTAATATGAAAAGAATGTACGCTGCCTTCCAAGATAAAAGATTTGCTGCACTGACGTTTGGTACACGTATGGGCAGAAATAGGTTTATTGCATTTGATCTAAATCCATCTTTTAGTTCTACTTGTTTTGACTAACATGTTTCCAGTGCATTACACAGATTCTTTCTTGCAACCTGTCTGTACACACACACTCACACACATACACACACACACACACACACACACACACACGACGAGAGAATAGGCTCACTCACCCATGTCTCCTTGTCCTATGGGCCAGTTGTTGACCAGTATAAAATTAGTGATGAAGTATTCTGCCTGCACACACGGTTGGAATAGCTGCAGGTTATTCCCGAGCAATGTCCTTTGAGGCCATCCCTGTCCCGTTGAATCACACGGAATACCGGCTGTGCTTCTCCAACTTTAACCTTGAAGACAATAGTATTAATCCGGTCAGAAGGTGAAAACACAGCAAATATTTTGACAACGGTGCTCATAATACTGCTATTTTAAGCATCTTGTGTGCAGCACGTTGCCAGAATACACCTAGATGTCACTAAGTTTGAGCTGAGTAAAGGAAAACACTATTTCCATTGTTTTACACTAAATTAAAGGTTAATAGTCCCCCTCAAAAAAATACAGTTCCCAGGGCATTCTCTGTGCGAAGTAAAATAGGATAAAAGCCTGCACGGAGGTTTTCTCATGGAAATAGGGTGTGAAGGTAAAGATTGAATCAGTACCTGTCTGACTCCAAGTATGGAAAGTGTCATTATGTGGTCAGATTTTTAGCTCATTACAAAATCATCATAGATTTATTTTGATGTTGCTCAGATAAGAAGAATACGTAGTGTATGATTTATACATGCAGTATATTATTTTCCTTGTTTCTGACTCGTTTCAACATGGCCTCCTTGCACGAAAAGTCAGCTGCGGTAAACACATTATAACCTCCAGAGACAAGTGGCCCTTAAGGCCTCTATTTTCATTTCTACAACGTTCGTGAGTAGAGTTTACTGTTCATTCAAGGAAAGAGGAATTCCATTGAAACATTTTTTGAATACCACAAATACTCAGGCTCTTTCCTAAGGATTGGTTCTGATGGTTTTCACTGCCTGAAGGAAGCAAAGCCGATGGATTTGAAAAGCCATTAACGCTCCACTCTCCCCTTTGTATTCCATGCTCTGCGTGCTGCCAAGAATTATATGGCTGTTTTGTCCAAAGGGCAAGCTTGCCCTTTGCATTTCTTCTATGGTAATTGTTTTTAGGTTGTGAAAAGTATGCAGCAGGTACTGTTGCCATTGTTGTATATGTAGTTTTTTCTTTGTCTTCTTGTGCTTCTCAGTTGAGATGCCCAGCTGACATGAACAATAACCCTCACTGTAAGTCTTACCATTGTTGAAAGTGGTGCTCGTAGAAGTGCAGACAGTGAGACTTTGTTTGTAATTGGGATGCTTGGTTGTTAGGATTGAGGGATGAGATGTCTCTGTAGCTAGCAAGCTTGCACAGATAGTATATACACACAGCCCAATATGGGTGCAGATTTGATCCTTTTTGGCATTTAAGCTAATGAAAAATGAAAACCTACACTGGTCTGCTGGCTTTGTTCAGTAAAGGTTTACAGCTCAGGGCAGCTGTCTGTGTTTACACTTAGCTATTACACGGTGTAGTTACGCCAGGACAGAGTGCATCCTCTCTGTAATTTGACGTTATACTGAGATTTCTTTGGGTTCTAGAATGATGTCATGGAAGACTGGAAGAGCTCACATGATATCTTTACACTGATAGACACATGGACAGCAGGTTTGTGAGCAGCGCTCCTGGTCTCAACCTTGTGTGTTTGAAGTATATTTGCTGAAAGCAATGTGTTATTCTCTGCCATGTTTGCCTTTGTGAGAGAAGAGCTGTTTTTGAAACTGATTCCCTGCAGGCCTTCATTTTCTCTTGAATCACATTAGTCCAAACCCTGCCGGTGTTATCTCGCTCTTGTTTTACATGGAAAAGATTTCTGCCATTGTGCTACTCTGCTCCTTGTGATTGAGCCTGATAAGTCGTCTGAGTATAGGGAACGTAAAACCATGGGGTGCTTTCAGAAAAGTTAACCATTGTACCTGCTCTTGAAAGGAGTGCAATTAAATGATTAGAAACAGGACTGTTTGTCAAAGAAGGTTTGCATTGGTGCTTGCACAGATGAAGCGTTGATTCTTTTGCTATTCTTTTGCTCTCCATTTGTTGTGCATTTCTGTGTAATGTTGCATGACAGCTTGATAAGATGGACTGATGTCAGACTTTATTTGGTCCAGCCCCATTGGCTGCTTTTTAGTGTGCTTATTCAGCCTGAGAAAACACACTTGTTTAAATTCCACATCCTATATTAGTTACATCTCACCCCAAATTTATGGTTAAAACTAAAGAGCTAGCAGGGCCCTGGTGACTTGAAGTAGTTGGAGAGAATAGTTTCCTCATATGTTCTGAAGTTCTATGGTAGGAAACCAGACTGCAGTTTAATGTGGAACTAAACGATAGCATGCCGGTTCTTCTTGTTTCATCTCAGTCTACTGTGTTTTGTGACGATTCCTGTGTTTTAGTGCATGCTTATTTTACACATAATGGAAGATGTGACCACAGGAATGCTGAAATAGCAGTGTTAGGTCTGTGGGTGGTTTCCATAAAGTTTGAAAATGGTTGTACAAGTGTTGGGAACTCCCAGGATGTGAGTCAGCTGATTACAGGAAGGTGGGTGTATGTCTACGTGAATGTGTAATGCATGCGTATTTGTCCATGTGTCTTTGTGAATACATTAATATATGTCACAGTCTTTGGTTAAACATCCTCAGAGAAAGGCATTGCTGTGCTGTTTGGGCAGACGTCCAAAGCTCAGCTGCTAAAACGCATCTTCACTCAGCTCCGAACAGAGCGTTCAGTGTCCTATTGGAAGCTCATTGTGCCAGTACTTTAGGTAAAAGGCCTAATTGATATTCTGACATGTATTGTTTATTGGTCCACTCTGAAAATCCTGCAGCATCAAGCTCAATCTTAAATGACATTTTTAGGACATCTCCAATGATGGAGAAACTTGGACCCTCACATACTTTCTCTCAGTTAGTTCAACTTAATCAGAAGATCACAGTGTGAAAATGTGTTTTTTTTTATCTTTACTCTTGATATTGTTGATATTCATAACTCAGGGTACAGACAAAGTGTATTACTCTGTAGGCTAGACTGTGATTATCACTGCCGAGTTGGTAGTCACAACAATCTCAGATGTTTCACGTTTAAATTCCTCTCTGATTTATTTACCTTTCTGTTTTATTTTTGAGTTCTTTTTTTGTCCTTGACACTCAATGCAAGTGCACGGATTTTGGAAGGTTTTGTACAAATAAGAGACAACTTGTCACAAGCTCAGTGCACTAAATCAGGTCCTTACTCGTCTCTTGTTTTTGTCTAGCATTTAATCAGTAAAATCTAATAAAGTAGGAAGTTTTATATAAATTTTATACAAACACAACGTTATTGTTTCGTCTAGTTTCGTCACTGACTGAAGATGATGTCAGATGCCAGTGACATGTTGGCGGCGGCCCTGGAGCAGATGGATGGCATTATAGCAGGTAATGTTCTCACACAGCATTAAGCCTCATCATAGTGTTTTATTCTGGCTTAGAACATTAAAAATATTTATAGATGAATCCTGAGCCTCAAAATGTGCTTGTCGCAGTGTTATTAATAACTTTAGTTTTAGAGACTAATTGTGTTTGCTCTGTTTTGAGTCCAATTCTCCCTCACCAATCCATCTCACTTTTGTTGTGGTTCGCTCCCTCACAGGCTCCAAGGCTCTGGACTACTCCAATGGGCTGTTTGATTGCCAGTCGCCCACCTCCCCTTTCATGGGCAGCCTGCGGGCACTTCACCTTTTGGAAGACCTGAGGAGCGTCCTGGAGCTGATGGAGATGGAGGAACGGGAGAGTCTACGCTGCCAGATCCCCGACTCCACAGCTGACAGCCTGGTCGAATGGCTCCAGGGGCATCTGGTAGGAAAGACGCATACACAGTGCAACATGACATTTGGGGATCTGTGCAAGAAGAACAGAGATTATCAGTGTCTATGCATGATTGCATTTCTTGAATTAATGTTATTTTAGTCATGTAGTGTAACTGGTTTAATAATAGTTTAGAAAAAAGAAGGACACAGGAATTCTCTTTTTAATTTTAATGTGCTTTAGAATGAAAATGTGTTTAATTTAAGTTGCATAAGCAGGAAAAAAAAGCAGAGGTTTCTCCACGTTAGCTGAACAGAATGTGCTAAGCAACAAGCTTTAACACATCTGGTTTGCTTCTCATTTAACTCACCCTGCGCTGCATTGAAAGTCAATGAATGTTGAAAATGTAGGCCACACCATCCTTCACACTAGCAGGCAGCTGTTGTTTGCTTAGCAAAAACATGACGGACGATCCCCTGAGTTCCCCGGGAATGCATGATAAAATGCGAGTGTTGTCAGTGTCACAACCAGTGTGCTGCAAGAAACATTCCGATTTCTTGGGGAACCAATTGTGTCTGGGAGAGTGATGGGCTGCAGGCCAGATAAATGCCAGAGTTTTGTGTAATGCTGTAAGTCACTCTGGGCATAACAGTGAGAAATCAGGCCCCCGTTTCAGCTATGTAAGGTTTTACTGGCGCATAGTAATGCAGCCAGTCACACTTTCACGTGAAGCCTTCAGTGTAAGATCAATCCTATTCATTACAACATTCAAAGGCTTAAGTAACTGATCTGGTGATCAGCAGAAAGCATTCATGTTAATTTATTCCTCCATTTCTCTTAGATATTCCTTAACACACATCCAAACTACAGTCATTAGCAGTGTTTTCATACTTCATTTACATCTTTGGCTAATCTATATTTTCTGTCCCTGCAGTCCAATGGCCACATCAGTCTGAGTGGAGGTGACCATTACCAGGAGAGGCTTTCCCGTTTAGAGAGTGATAAGGAGTCTCTGGTCCTTCAGGTACTGTATATGTATTTCAATTACCAGTCCGAACAGGCTCGTATTGGTATTTTATATGCGCATTATATCATAATAAAACAATCTCTTACACACAGGTGAGTGTGCTGACAGATCAGGTGGAGGCTCAGGGAGAGAAAATTCGAGACTTGGATTTATGTCTGGACGAGCACAGAGAGAAGCTCAATGCCACCGAGGAGATGCTGCAGCAGGTGTGTGTGTGTGTGCTTAGTTGCAATTTGATTGATCAACAAAATGACCTTGGTCATTTTATCATATTAAATAAAATGATATCAAACCTTTGAAAAAAGGCAGGACGTGTACAGAATATCCAAAATATATGTTATAACATACATTACCTAAAATATCCTTAATATACAAATACATGTTTACTGTGACTTATTCATATTACCTCGGTCATATTTTGTATTTTACTAGTAGAAGTATTGGTAAGGAGTAATCTTAATTTATATTAGTTAGTTAATATGGAGTTTCACCAAACAGTAAAAATCAACAGAAGACAGAGCTAATTACTGAAATGAAGCAGATAAATAGAAACTGTGGAAGTAACCTTATGTGTCCACATTAAACAGATTTTCAAAACTGCAGTGACAGTAATGAATAATGAGTTTAAACTCACTGCTATGACGTGTCAAGCTGTTTCTGCAATTATTTCCACACCAGTTGTTTCATATCTCTAAAACACAAAAAAAACCATGGTAACAGTGTCCGTTTCTTTGCAGGAGTTGCTATGCAGAACAGCACTGGAGACCCAGAAGCTGGACCTTATGTCTGAAGTGTCCAACTTAAAGCTGAAGCTAAATGCCATGGAGAAGGACAGACTGGACTTTGATGACAGGTTTAGGGACAGTGAAGTATGTGGGATAATGCCCAGGGCTGTGCTTCTTTTCTTTCTCTCCCACCCGAATACACACAAATGCACCCCTCCCCACCACACACACACACACACCAAACAAACAGTCATTCATGTGGTGACACCTGTGTGGGAGATGAATGTCTTGTATTAACACTAGTTTCAAAACAGCTGTGTGTTCAGCATTCATTGAACTATCCAGTAGACATACCGTATGTCTTCACTGTTGGATTAGCTGACCGTATAAGCTTTGTTTTGATCAAACCTGAATTCACTGCGTTCTGGTTAAAGGCTTTCAAACTGTGAGATGTCCGTCATTTCTTTACGGGAGTTTGGGATTTGTGGACCAAGTTAAACCAAGCAGAGTACTTGGAAAGTCATCACACACATCATGTTGTTGTTGCAGCGATGGGGCCATCTCCTCACCTCATTGTAACAACAAGCTGCTGTTCACGTTTGGCTTCACAGCCCATAAATATCTCTGCTCCACAAGCAACTTCCTTTCCTCTATCACTGCAGCTGCTTTAGGGATTTTACTCTCTAACAAAACAGCCCCTTTAAAGTTTAATAGAATTGGTCTAGTTTGTGTTTTACAGCCTAGTTATTCTTAACCAATTACCAAACCCGGAAATGTATGATTCAGACTATCTTTATTCAGTCTTTAAGTATTTTTGGAATGTCAGAGTTCACAATACAAGTTTTAAAAGCTTTTTTTACTACCGGTGATTGAATATTATTTTGCTGCCACTCTGTAATATGCACCTTAATGTTTTCTTAAAGGATCTGATTCTTGAAATTAATGAACTACGGTACCGACTGACAGACCTGGAGAGTGAAAAAGTACAGTACGAAAAGAAACTGAAATCCTCAAAGGTGAGTTTTCACTGGGATTTGTGCAATTGTTGGCTGGTCCTTGTTTTTCCTTACTAGATGGTAATCATGAAAGATTTAAATTTAGAGAGTTTTCACTGCAAAATACGCAATCCGTTGTTGTTAGGACTCATAATTTGGTGTCAGTTCACCACCTAACCCTAGCGAAATCCCATATTTGGTTTTGATGATTTAGTTCCTCCTCCAGTTAGACTTTTATACGTACGCTTTGACTCCTTCTGTGGTCTGGAGAAAATCAGTCATAAAAGTCATTACTGTAACTCCTCCAGTTTTTCATTTGCTCTCAAAGAGACATTGTATCAGAGCTCTGTCAAATAGATTACAAATTCTGGTTTTGAGCTTTTGAATTGATTTGGCTTGTATTTATTCATGATCTGTTACTTCCCCTTCAAACTTTCATCACTGAACTTTCCATTTTGTCTCAAGATGCATTTCAGCTTTTTAACTTAACTGTGTTGACTCTCGGTTTGGGCTTTTATTTGCTTTATAAATAACTTAACTTGAATTCTGGGTGTAGCACTTTGTTGTTCTCTTTCTACTTTCACTTGTTGCATGTACTTTCTCTTCTTTGGTTTGTCTTCCTGCTGTTAGTCAGTAATGGCTAAGCTTTCTAGCCTGAAAATCAAAATGGGCCAGATGCAGTATGAGAAACAGAGGAAGGAGCACAAACTCCAGGCTATGAAGGTTGGCTTCTCTCAGGATGACTGCTGTGCTTTCCCTATGATTATGAGTTTTGGCCTCTCCCTTTGGTCCCTGTTCTGTTTTTATTTTTGAGCCAAAAAAGTCACACTTTACATTTATAAGCTACTGTATTTAGGTCATTTTCACAGTGCTCTAGTTTTGCTGTCCCTGTCATTCTAACTCCTCTTTGACATACATCATGGAATCCTTTTTTCAGGGCATCTACTTTTACAGCCCTTTCACAGTCTGGTCTGTCTGTGTCCATCCTTGAGTTCCACTCTGTTATGCATTACCCTTCACAGCAGGTGTGGCCTGTGTGCCACGTCAGCATCTCTGAACCTTTGTGTTGTGGTTTGTTTGTACTGTGGGTTTGGGATGGGGAGGCGGTCTCTGTGTGAAGGGAAGATCTTTACTCTTGTCCTGTGTTGGACAGGAGGAGCTAGCCATGCTGAGGAGGCAGCTGGAGGGCAAAGACGGAGAGATGAGGAGACTGCATGATGAGACAGGCTTCAAAGCCACGGCCTGTAGCAGTGCTGAGCTCATTGAGAGAGGTGGGCCAGTCACATCACAAGCCTCATACTTAGTGTTTCAACCTATGAATTCACAAATTTATAAGAAAGAATAAAATGGGTTTCATTCATCACCCTGGATACAAACCAATTTGAGGTTATCCTATGCCTAAAAACGAAATTTGCAGCATTTCTAGGATTCACTAAAATATCAGATATGGACGTTTTATTTTTTTATTGTATGCCTTCAGATACTGTATATGAATATGCAAGAAAGATATTCCCAAATATTGATGAATGAGGCCCAATATCTGTGTAATTACCAAAAACTTCCTAGGAGTATCAATGTACATATTCAGAAACTGCAACCAGTTTTTGTTGAATAACTTTTTGTCCTGTTTAGTCTCTCATCCAGATGAAACTCTTAGAAAGAGGCTGAAAGAGAAACGTAAGGGGGGTTTTTATGCCTGTGTATTTTTACTGCACTTTATTATTGCACTAATCTCAACCCTTGTTTGCATGTATGGGCATGAAACATCCAAACCGTGCTTGTACATTTATAACCCATCAGAGTGCTAATAGCTGAGCACAGAGCAGCACATATCTGTTAAACCGTGCCACTGTCAGACAACTAAACAAATGAAGGTAAAACAAATATCCATTATTAGATTTTTTACATAGACGTCCAACCAGGAACAGCAGCAAGGAATGTTTGCTTTGTGTTTTCAACAGGAATGAGGAATGCATTGTGTTTGTCATAACTATTCAGGCTGTGCACTCCTCCTCCTCCTCCTCCTCCTATCACCTCACGTCCCCCAATATAATCACCTCCTGAAGCTCCTCTGTTCATTTACAGTGTGTGCCAGAGCTAACCCATCATGTTGTCCCAGTCTTTGGTGTTGTGTCATAGTATCCTTGTCATGAGTGTTGTCTCTGCCTCCATCAGTGATATTTCACTTGTTAACATTGTCATTTTTCATTTTGGTGCACATACTGCCTCAACATGAGAACAGGACATAAAAAATTGTAAATAAGCTTCTCTAAACATGTGTAAAGGTCTAGGGCTGTGTATTTTGGTATTTCACACAGCGTCAGTTGTTTGGTTATTAAGTGGGGATTTACTGGGAAATTAATAAACTTTAGAAATAAAGTTGAAAAATAGTATGAAAATAAATTTTATATTATATTTTATATATACATATATTTTATAGCATTAGAAATTAGTATATTCGAATGCTAACATTTAGGTAAGACAGCTGAGGGTGTGTGTTCTGAAAAATGAAAATGTTTTTCTTAAATGACATCTGAGAAACACCTGTTCACACAAGGATGAAATTAATCAATCTGATCGATTCTTCTTAAAACAAAAAAGTTGACCATGAATTTACTAAAATGATATTCAGCAGTGTTGTGGCCTTCATGGTGAACGTCAAACTCCATTATTAAGTTTCAGCGGCACCCTGTGTGTTCAGGCTGACTCCATCAAGAATCCGCACATTTCTCACACTTTAAATACTGTTCTTCTTCGTAATACTTTTCTTTCTTTGCCAGATGTGGAAGTGCAGAGAATGAAAAAGGCAGTTGAATCGTTGATGGCAGCTAATGAAGAGAAGGTACACTGAACGAGCTGTGGTTGTCTCATTTAATTTAAAAGCATAGCAAAAGCTTCAGCGTTCATAACTGCAAGATCCCCTTAACACGGAGTCTGTCCTTTCCCTGACAGGATCGTAAGATTGAGGAGCTAAAGCAGTCACTGCTGCGGTATAAGAAAGTTCAAGAGATGGTCATGTCAGTGCAAGGAAAGAAAGGTGAGACAAATTTTCTGCTGTTGTAAATGAGTAAAATTGCAATGTAACAGATAGTGCTGCACGTTGGAGTGAAGAAACAGTTTAAGGGCTATGAGGATGACCTAACATGTTTTAATGCATTCAGTAGATGTTGAATCTGCTCAGCAGCTTCAACTTTTTTTGGATGCCGTAACATTTAGTCAAAATTAAAATTGGCTCAATGAACTGTTTAACTTAGCAATGAGAAACATGTACAATATGTCAGATGATGATTGTGATAATAAATGACAAGTCCTTCTCTTCTTGAACATGTTCTTTGTGCCTCCAGAGACAGCCAAGGATAATGAGAACAGTGAGAGTCACTATGATTGTCCCATGTCTATCTTATTACTTGACCCTGAGTCTGTGGATGTTGACAAACGAGGAATCACAGAAGTTGAACAAGTGAAAAGGACCAGCCCAGACGAGGTTTGTTTGTAGGTTATGACATGGTGTTTTGTCCAAGTATAATAAGATAAATTAAACATGATCAATTATTTCAAAGGTCTTTGGCTATTGCAAAAGTAAATATTTGTATGATTTATTTTAAAAATGTTGAATGTAAGACAAACAACACATTCAGAATACTGCAGAGCAAATGAATAAATAGATTTTGTCTACTTGTGTCTTTCATTTTGATCCATGCTTAGTTGGAGTGCCTGAGTGGACTAAACGATGATCCCTCACCCACGCCCAGTCCTTCTGCTCAGTCCTCTTCTGATGTAGAAAGAGTATCCGAGTCCGCTCCAGCGGATGAGGAAAGGTGAATTATGTTTAAGTTTATATCCAAGCATCAATTTACTGTTGTTCAGAGTTTCTGAAAGCCACTGATTAAATATGGGTACCTCTTTTCTTGACTTAAAATCTGTTAAAAGTGTTAAATAGGTCTCAGTTTGTGGCCTTAGTAATGCCAATGTGAAGTTCAAGTTAAAATTCATTTGCCGCACATAAGTAGTTGAAACATACTAGGTACTCATTTCCAAATTAATTTTAAGCTTATTACCTAACCTTGACAGCAACATCTCAGAGAACTTTTGCAGTTTCTCTGTCAGCAGGAAGTCATCTGCTTTTTTCATTCGCTGCAGTAAGATTTAGATGAAATGTCCCAGGAAAGGAATGTGGGGAATGGCACTTCATATCCTGTAGCCCCAGAGTCCTGCTTCTCATGACTGTCTGACACAGGCATACTGCATGTCTGTCACATTATTATGTTTTTTTTGTTATTTATGTTGTCGCTTGCATTATTATGTTTTTTTTGTTATTTATGTTGTCTCTTGGATCATTATGTTTTTTGTTATTCCAGCCCCCAGGACACCACCAAGTCTGGCAGCCTGGACCACTTGGATAAGAGCAGCAACGAAAAAGTAAATCCACAAGTAGAGTGGCAAAGGGAAATGTATACTATTAACAATGTTGATGTATTAGACCTACAATAAAGAAACCTTACTGTTGTTCTCTCTGCATACTGTATCATGTAGGTGCTCGTAAAAAGCACACTTAAGGAAGTCAGCATCTTTTGTCGTTACAGTGGAAATGAAAGGAGCTAAAGGCTAACATTCCACGTCAGCTGTATTAATTGCATTTGTAAAGGTAACTGCTCTACATTAGTGATGTTTTATGTTGTCCCAGAATGCAGCTGAAGAGATCACCAAGATCAGTGAGAAGCCTCCCATGTGTCCCTCAGCCACCACTTCTGCCACCACAGATGATGAAAGCTTTGGGTCCAGAAAAGCCCGTTCATCTTTTGGAAAAGGTTTCTTCAAGATTCGTGGGGGCAAGAGGACAGCAAGCGCCCCGAATCTTGGTAAGCAAGTTGCAGGTTGCATGTGCTTATTTTGTCTTAATTTCAGTTGCACTGCAACCTAACACAAGTCACCATTTAAATGATGAGATGAGATGAGATGTTTACTAACGCTGATGATGTTAATGAGCGAAGCCACAGTGCATGCAATGTGGATGAAGTGCTGCTAATAAGGATCCACTGCTCAGCACAGAAATAAAGCATGTGGCTGTGAGCTTTGCTGAAAGCCAGCGACTTAAGACATCATGGAACTAAGACAGACAAAACTGGGATATTTTAGGTCGTTCTGCCAACGTTTAAGCTCAGCTCCTGTCATGTCTCCATGTCATTTATCACATTAAAAAGCGGCACTTTTATCTCTCGCTCTCTTTATCTGTGTATCTCTGTGCCTGATCAAACTGTTTTTCAATGAACACCACAATGTTAACATCCCTTCCACAGCTATGATAGATCATGTATCACCTATCTGAGTGAATCTCTTCTGCCTCCCGTAGTTTTGGTCACACATAAGGGAGACCCAAAATACATGATGCATTTGGCCAAACACACAGTTTCCAGTGTGCTGCTTCTCTCTCATTTGGCAGGTGCAAAACATGCGGTGTGGTTTCTTAGTAAATAGAAAAGCAATATTTCACTCCTTTGTTGTAAAGCGTTTGCAAGTCTTGAATGTGGGAATATTTTGCCTGGATCATGAGACATTTTTTGGTTTAGCTGAATGTTGTGCTTTGTGTACAGCTCGCTCTCCTGATATGTTTGGAGTTGGTGCTGTCAGCATCATACTGAGTAGCATTTTATTGAGTCTTGTTTTGTGAATAATATGGAGCAACATAGGGTCGAGTTTAGACAAAATTGGTGCATTTCCACTGAGTCTAGATACTTCAGTGTCCAACTTATAGATATCGAACATATTCAGTCTGATCAGATTTCACCTCCATCTGTCATAGTACCTTTTGAAAGGCAGGTATCACTTCTTATTGCTGAATTACTGTAAATTGGGAATTTGGAAATCTTGGAAGTTTTTCTGGCTCCCTGGACAGCTTTTTATTTTCCCATACCACACCCATGGAATATATGGACCAAGTCCGTAATTTTCAGGCCACACAATCTGTGGTCCCTATTTAATTATAGAAGCGTGTTTGTGTGTCGGTATATTCGTCTCGTGTGTGTGTCTGCACTGGTTTATGTGTGTTTCTGTTTGTTCCACCTCTCCATTCCCTGATTCGGTTTTTATTCCCTCCATAACCTTTGCCCTCTGTCTTGTTCTTTCTCTGTTGGACCAAATCGTGTGTTGTGTGTGCTTTGTTACACATGAAGACCGCAGCCGGAGTGCGAGTGCGCCTATGCTAGGTACAGTATAGACCACAGGTCATTGTAGGGTTCTCTGGAAGAAACCATAAGAGTCTACGCCATTTTTTTCTAACCTCATTCATTCAGCTGACGTTTTGTTTTGTGTATAATGTTTCAGTAGCTGCAGTGCTTTAACAACCCCGCCCATTTCACCAGCCATTATTTCAAGTCAAATGTTTGAGCAACATACAAGCGCTGTGTTGTGTATGTTGATTTGCCTGTGTGCCTGCATGTATTTGTTTACACTCTGGTTTCCCCGGACCCTCCCCCACCACGAATCAGCATCCAGACCCAGATTATCACCTTGCTTATGTTGCTTATGTAGACCATGACAAGTCCTTTTATGTCCGTCTTTCAACAATAAACATTTCATTGTCTCTCTGGTCCTATTGCCTCTCTGGTGCATGCACACTACACAGGGTATCGCTGAAGATCCCATCCCCATGACCTCTCAGTCTCTCCAGGAGTCGTCATGTGTCCGTCTGACTGTTTGTTGTCCTTCGCTCTCACTCTGTGCACACGTGATACTGATGATGATCTGTTGGAATTTGTTCATACAGCTGAAACAGAGCGAGAGGGCACCGATCATCTGGATCTTGCTGGAATGCCTCAGAGGTCGACTAACAGTGACAGCACCCACACACTCTCCACAACCCCAGAGAACAGGAAAAAATCAAGAGGAATTAAGAAACTTTTTGGGAAGTGAGTACTACTGGTATTTTGTAAAGTGATCCTTCATAATTCTTTACTTTTCTTGTTTCTGCATAGGATCATAAGTCGCCTGACCTTGCATTCCCAGCAGGCAGTCTGGTGTAACATGATGACATTGTTAATTTTCAGTGATGTACAGTATAAGGAAATGTTTGCTACTCAAGATGAGGGTACTTAGTATTGGTAAGCGCATATAAAAAGACAGAAAACACAAGGAAAAGGAATAAAACAGTGGATGGAAAAAGGAATCAGAAAAAGGCACAAGTGTAGGCAAAGAGAGTGAGCGTCAATGAACAGGTGTGGCTGACCTCCAACTCGCCGACAGATTGACTCCCTCGCTTGGATGAACCTCCTACTCATTAATTTCCGCTTGTGTGGTGGCTGTTAATACTTAATGTTTCCCCTAGCGCTAACACCACAACAGCACGAAAGATAAAGGATGTGTGCTCCTAATGTTATCACGTGAATTTGTTCTGAAATATACTGTAAATGATTGACATCACCTTGCTGCGACTGTTTCCATTTCATATTGAATTTTGTTATTGCTGATGTTGGCCAACCTGCTCTTATTACACCCTCCTACTGTTATACTGTAAGTCACAGAAAACGAGCAAACTAAAAATTATCAACTATGGCTAAAACCCCGATTTTATGACCTAAGTAGCTGCTATATAACTTAAATATTTTGCTTTGTTGGTGAACATTTTTCAAGTGATATTGTGCTGATATCTCTAGACTTGATCGTGTCGTATTTCTTTCAAGGTTAAAAAGAAGTCAGTCGACCACATTTAATCTAGACGACAACCTGCCAGAAGGAGAATTCAAGAGGGGTGGAGTGCGAGCCACAGCCGGCCCAAGGCTCGGTTGGTCCCGTGATCTCCAACGTACCACCAAGTATGTGTGTATTCAGCTTGATGAGTCAAAGTCATAATATGATTTCATAATTTTTAATCTATGGTATCCAATGAACCGCAGATGTAATTCTTTAAAAAAGAACCCGATGATTAGGTAGCTTCAGTTGTTATGTTTTATTCCCTTATTTTAGTGATGTGGATGCTCCATTTGCACGTTGGTCAAAGGATCAGGTGTGCGACTGGCTGCAGGAGCAGGGTCTTGGCCTTTACGTGAACATGGCTCGGGTGTGGATCTCTTCTGGACAGACGCTGCTGCAGGCCTCGCAACAGGACCTGGAGAGGGTGGGTTTAAGCAGCACGTATGTGACAGACATGTAGTACTGCAGAGATTGTTATATGTAATTTTCTTGTGTGTGCTTGTGGATGTTAAGGAGCTGGGCATCAAACTCCCGTTGCACAGAAAGAAGCTACAGCTGGCCTTGCAGGCCCTCGGCTCAGAGGAGGAGGACAATAAGGGAAAGCTAGACTACAATTGGGTGACTAGTGAGTGCCAGCTTCCCTTCAAGACATGAATCAACTAACAGTTTTCTAGTTAAAAAAAAATCCTTTTTTTATGGCAGACAGGTGTATTCACACCTTGCTCTTTCTTTTCCTTTCTCAGGGTGGCTGGATGACATTGGTCTGCCACAGTATAAGACCCAGTTTGATGAGGGGAGGGTAGATGGACGAATGCTGCACTACATGACAGTGGTGAGTTTTGGTGAGAGACATTTACAGGCTACAGTATGTTGATGAGTAAGTGTGACTAGTCCAATGGCATCGAGTAGCTTAAAAGCTCTCATCGTATCCTTAATGATACCTGTGACCGCACTGAAAAGAAACCATCACCCTCTAGCCCAAATGTCATTAACATGGGTTCTGTGCCAAACAATGTTTGGAACAATTGTCACCTGGATTCTGTGTTCCCAGACATCTAGCACTTTGTTTCCTGCACAGAGGAGGAGCATTTTTCTGTAGTTAATAGAAAACATGGCCATCTAGTGGAGAGTTGATCTCATAGAGAACTCAATGAGAGAGTAAAGAAAGTGAACTAACCTTGATCATCCTTACCCATCAGGATGACCTGATCTCTCTGAAAGTGGGAAGTGTCTTGCATCATCTCAGTATCAAGAGAGCTATTCAAGTGCTTCGACTCAACAACTATGAACCCAACTGCTTACGTCGTCGACCATCAGATGAGGTAGGCAACAATCACCTAAGTAGAAAAAACAGTCTGTCCTCAGTTTCTGTCTTCTGTCTGTGATTTGTCTGTCCTGTTTCTGTGCCCATAGAACAATATTTCACCAGCAGAGATTTCCCAGTGGACGAATCACAGGGTGATGGAATGGCTGAGGTCTGTGGACCTTGCAGAATATGCCCCAAATCTGAGAGGCAGCGGTGTACACGGAGGCCTGATGGTGAGCAGAACAACTCCTCAGTCTTCATGGCAAACGTAGCTGTACAGTAAAAATACCCCCCCCTAATACCTCTCTCCTCTTTTCAGGTTCTGGAGCCACGATTCAATGTGGAGACAATGGCTTTGCTGCTGAACATCCCTCCGAACAAAACTCTGCTGCGGCGCCACCTGGCCACACACTTCAACCTGCTGATCGGCTCAGAGGCCCAGCAGCTCAAACAGGAGTGTCTCGAAAATCCAGATTACACTCTGCTCACTGCCACCACAAAGGTCAAGGTATGACCAGATGTCTGAAGAAGGTGTTCAGTCATAAATGTGGGAACTCCTGCTGTGTGTATAAACAATGGTAGTGGTGGCTCCATTAAATTCATGTCCACCCTGTCTCCTTTCACTTCATGCATATAGCCAAGGAAACTGACATTTGGCAGCTTTGGCAGCCTGAGAAAGAAGAGGCAGGATGAGAATGAGGAGTATGTGTGTCCCATGGACGTAGAGATGCCAAAGGGACGAAGCTTCCAGAAAGGTTTTGAGCTCCAAATCTATGAAGATGACCTGGATAGGTTGGAACAGGTAAGCACACATAATCCTCAAAGGATCTTTTAAATGATTTTATATAGTATATAGTATAATTTGTTTTAAATCTGATAACATGCTGCCGCATTGTTTTTGCAGATGGATGATTCTGAAGGAACTGTACGTCAGATTGGGGCTTTCTCCGAGGGCATCCAGAACCTGACGGTGAGAATATTGATATCTTTGAGGTGCTGCACCACACTGTGCCCTAATGTTATCTTTGTTAACGAAGCTGTGACATTAATATTTCTTCCTCGTGTCGTTCCTGGTACCAGAGCATGCTGAAAGAAGATGAATTTTTCAAAGAGATCTCAAATTCTCCAAACCCCAGTGTGACGGATTCGGAATCCAACGCATGAGGCTATCAACACCATGTGACCCAGTCCTGCTGTGAACAAAACTCTGTGCCAACCTTCCCCACTTGTATACATATTTGTTCTGCCAAGCGCTCTCGGATTTCTGATTTTTTTTTTTGTTCACTATGTTGTGTTACATAAAAAATGAGCCAAAAGTATTATAATGCCTCTTTTTTCAGAATGATAAATGGTGGTGTTCTAAAGTCATGCACTCCAGTAGCTATTATGACTCCTGCATTTTGCTTAATTTCATCTGACCTCTGATTATGGAGGGCTGCTTTGGGAAGCGCCACCACCACCACGTTTGCAAGCCAGCTGGTTACTGGAGACATTTTGTACTCATTTACGTCCTGGTTTCTCTCTTTTTTTAATGGCATAATTGATGTGTCAACCAGCAGAAACATGGCAGCAAGAAAATGCCAATAAAGAGTTAATATATGTCTATTAAAATTCATTATAACTGTAGTAATGTTGGAAAAAAAGAGATGGACTTTTTCTAAGTAATATGCTGTGTAGATTTTCCCAATTTTAGAATTTAGTGTCAAGTAACTCTGAAACAGCTGCTATGTTTTCCACAGAACAAACAATTTCTTATATTTTTTCCTGTACTGAACGTTTGACGTTTTTTCACACCACAGTAATATTTTGCATGCATTTTCACCAATACATATCATACAGTACAACGCCTAATGAATATTCATGCATGATATTGAAATCCAACATGTTAAATAAAAGCTTGTCATTTAGTTTTATTTTTTGCTTGAATGGATTTTCAATAGAATCCTGTTGGCTGACACAAGGCTGTTTTTTGGGAAAAAGTGTGGTATTCAACAAAGGATAACTTAAGGTTTTCTCAGAGTAATATTGTTTTTATTCAGCCCTTGACTGTACCTGACAAGGTAATTTTTGTTGTTTTATGTTTATCCACTTCCTAAATAAAAAAATATTTAAAGTAGTCTGGACTGTTTAATTAAACTTATTAAACTTTGTATTCAATTGTATTAACTATTAAACAAAAGGGTTAAATTACTTATGATAAACCTTAGTAATTTTAATGAAACCACACAAAAAAAAATACATTATTATAACCTTTTGAGTTTTCATTTTCCTTCAGATTTTTGTTGGATGTGTTGGGTGTATTTAATACCTTTGAAAACTTGAGACTTGTCACCAGAATTTTAAATAAATCTTTAAACCAGGCTCTATTCCACCGTGGTCCTGGAGGCTGTAACATTAGAAGCAGTGTCGTGCGCCCTCTGCTGGTGAGTTGTAAAATGTAAAACTCGTAGATGCGCATGCGCAGACGCATTTCTCGTTTGATAAACACTGCTGCAGAGTTGGTCCCGGGGTCAGTAAAAAAGACGACAGCATTGAGTGGAAGCTTACCAGAATCATGGCCGTCAGGTGTGTTTTTACTGAAGCCAAATCTGTTTTCCTTCCTGCAGACAACTATTTAAAGTTGTATTGAAATTTAAGACTTTGTAAAACTTTATTGATGTCCAGGTGGAGTTACGTGTTTCTGCAGTTATGGCTGTCAACCACGTGCCTGTTTTATTGTTATGTAATTTTAACATAAGACCAGTTGTTAAAAATAGTATCACCATTTTTCCTGCCATTGAATGTATTTTATTATATTATTGTTGTTGTTATATTGTTGGAATGTGCATTGTGCAGGTTCTTCGGAGTTCTCCTCGTCCACCTTGCAGTGTTATTCGATGGATTGAGTGGGTCAAGGTACTGAAGCCATTAATGATAATAATTACACAGAAATCAGTGTGTGGTTTGTACAACATCAGCCTTCATCGGTTTTCTTTTTTTCTCCGCAGTAGACTGACTGTAAATCAGGAACTGTCAGACCTTTTCAATGAGCTGTGGACACTGGATGTGAACCGCTTCACATCTGGAGTAGACTACACTATAGCTGTACAGGTGTGCTCTTCAATCTTTGTTTCTCTTCAAAGTTGTTTTTTTTGTCAGTTATGAAATTAAGTTTTATGTGTCTAACAGTACGTTTGTCTCTGGTTGAACTGTTCAGCGTAGAGCCAGCTTTGTGAGCCAAGGCAGTCATGTTGTGCAGGATCATGCCCCACAGCCTCTGTTCTCCAATGTTAATGAGACCAGACTGCACAACACAACCACCATCTCCCGTGAGTGACTGCATCTGGTTGTGCCGAACAGAAATGTGCAGATCATCCTGGGTTTTCACCGTCATGACTGGCGATTCTGTGCCCGCAGGTTTCATGAAACTTCTGGACAACTATGAGCGGTCCACAGGCATGACAGAACGAGTCACAAGAGAGGAGCAGGCAGAGAACAATCTCTTCCTGGATGCCATCTTAGAGACTGAGGTCATGAAGGTAAAGCTGACATGTTACAACAAAGATCATCTAACCAACATTTTTCAGCTCAGTTTGGTCCATCTGTGAAGGGTGCAGTACACAGGGGGTATAAAAGATTTACACATATGAGGCATGATAAACATAAGATTTGTTTTGTGAAGCTTTAATATTCTAAATCTCAGCCTTCTTCATTTCTTTGTGTTGTATTTTAGATTCAGGGTATTTAAGATTGGGGGTTTTGGTGGAATGAGCAGCAGCTGGACACTGTGGGAGTTCAGCTCTTCCTGTCTCGCTATGTCATGGAACATATTCCTTCATGTTGTTCAGCTAAACATCTGTGCAGCTGTGTTAGCTTTACTGCCCCTGCAGAGTCTCCACAGAGTGGAGGAATGTTGGACATACAGTACTTTTGTTGCAAAAAGCCGTGCTTGTTCGAGGCTATGATTGTAACTACACAACTAAACTTGATGATTGATATCACAACACAACAGAAAGTTATTGAAAATGCAGTCAAGATATCGAATCGTGTTGTACAATGTACAACATTCAGCAAAAAAGAAAATTGATCGACTTTACATTCCACTTTGTGCACAAAAATTAACCTCACTCTGGCAAATCTATGTAATAGTAATGTAAGAAGCATCCCATTCCTGTTTCCTGTTTTTGTGTGTTTGTGTCTGTGATATGTGTGTTGGCGTTTTTATGTTATTGTAATTATGGTTATTTTCTGTTATGAGATTTTTTATTTTTTGTCTTTCCTAAAACAATCTGTGGTTTGACATGTATGAATAAATGGTTTCTTGTTGCTTTAACTGTTATGTAACGAGTTAAACAGTAATCTGGGTTGTGTTGATCATCCCGTGTGTGATTTCTTCACAGCGAGCCCATCGGTACCTGGTGAGCAAAGGCCAGTCCAGCTCAGACCTGAGGCAGTTCAAGAGACAGCTGCACCTGATCTGGTTCCAGCTCTACCATAGGGAAAGAACTGCGGGGTAAGAAACATCTGGACCAACATCAGTCTAAAATTAATCCTTTTAATTTAACAATTAAATAATTGATTTATCATTTAAATCATTCAACAGCTTGGACTCGTGTGGATTTGAACATGTCTTTGTTGGAGAGATGAAAACGACATCTGAAATTCTTGGCTTTCACAACTGGATTCAGTTTTACTTGCAAGAAAAAAACAGGCACCTGGACTACAAAGGGTACAAGGCCAGGGTTCATGACTTAGTAAGTATGATAACAAGTCCATCAGGCTAAAGAAATGCTTTTAGAGCAACAGGTATTAAGGACCAATGTCCCCCTTTTCTGTCCGCAGCCTGATGCAGACGACCACGTACTTAACCTGCAGTTCAGCTGGCACGGTTTGGTGAAGCCTGTCGCCAGCGCTTTCATCGGGACCAGCCCTGAGTTTGAGATGGCCATCTACACCATCGTCTTCCTCATCAACACGGACAGGAGCACCACGGCCCTGGTGAACGTTGACCAGTGCCAAATGGAGCTAATTGTCATCAGACATGGACGTTCTCTTGGGACGGCCTATCCCAGACTGCTGAGCAGCAACAGTCGCCATGTTAGGCAGCATTAAAGTGAGTGGGCAGAGAGTCACTCCGCTGCTGGGTTAAGCTGTGTCTCATTTCATGAGTTGCTTCCATTGAAGGCTTGATTTCAAATTTGTCCATGGCTTTAAATAAACGTCGCCCTCCTCTGAAAGACTTTGGAGGACATAGTTACTGTATCCTTGTATTACATTTTATCTGATTTTTTTTTCCAAATTGTAATCTGGATCATCTACAGAAAACTCACGTCATCCTAGAACTCTTTTTCTAGGAAGTCTCTGCTTTATAATCATGATAATACTGTATGTATGTATGCACCTCTGCTATAAATGGGAAAATTGAGGTTTAACCTGACAAGACAAAAGCAGAAGATAATAATATAAAAAATAAAGCAAAACAAGTCATAACTGACAAAGGATGCACATGTAAACTAAGTAAACATAATAAAACTGTCTACTTTTTAAAAAGTGTATCTTTGTTTTCATGTGATTTCCTCTGTGACAAATAAAATTTGTTCTTGTTACATTTAAGGTTTGTAGATGTAAATAGTGTCTTTTTGTTTGTGCTACAGAGTAAGTTAAGTTATATTTATATAGCTTTTTTAAAAATCTGTATTACAAGGTGCTTCACAACAAGTATTTAAGAGTAAATGAAATACATAAATGCGTATACATACTGTATATATGTACACATACACACACACATACACAACCATATACAGTATACACATAGAGAAGCATAAGTAAATACATATATACAGAGCCATAAATCTATAGGCCTTACATACATAAGCAAATACATCTAGTGCTCATAAATACAATACAACAATACAACATTACAACAGCACAGCAGGAGAAGAGGAGGCATCACAAAGCAAACATAATTTCTTTGGCATAAAAACATTCAGTGAAAAGATAGATCTTTAGTTGAGACATAAAATACTCAAGAGATTTTAAAGACATTTTCAAATCAAACTTTATTAATATGGACTACTCGGTGGTGACCACAGAGTTTCAGCGATTAAAAGACATTTTTATTCAGTGCTTCAGAGGGGAAATCATTCTAAGGTTCCGCCTGCACGGAGCTTTTACTGTGCAGCACAAGACAGGGGCGCGTGTCTTTAGTGTTTCCGACTCTGTACGTCAACAATTATGGAGTAAGAAATTTAATGTGTTAGAGACTGAACAATAAAAACAGCCATGGAGGTGCTGGGAGGGGAATTTGGGGAAATGACTCCCCAGGAGCTGGCAGCTCCTGTCAGCACCGTGGCGGTAAGTTTCATGGAGAAACGCGTTAATGTTGCAAACCACGAGCACACAGTGGCTAACATGGAGGGCTAACTGCTCAGAAAAAGATAACAAACGGGCCGTTTCACATTATTAACCCACTTATACCGTCTAGAAAAATGCATTATTTTTCTGATTAAAACCGTCTGAAACTATTTTTGTAACTCTTTAAATATTGTCTTATTCGACATTTTTAATTTCCCTTTAAACTGTTTTATTCGGGATGTGTTAGGTGTCATACAGATTTAGCCAGAATACATTCTGATGCATTTGATATGTTTAGCACAAACATAAAAAAGTATTTAAAAAATGAAGATTATAATTACATATCTGATTATAAAATTTTGTCTCAAGTTTGTCTCACCACAATGCTTCTGAAGGGACATCAGCTGATCAGGGCTCCCTTCTTATTTTTGTGTCTCAGTTATCAATTTGGTTTGTTTTCTGAACAGGAAAAATGGAAATTGTTACCTGCATTCCTGAAGGTAACAGTCATTATATTTCATCATATATCATTCACAGTTTAATGAACCATTGTTTTCAAATTCCCAGCTATTTTCTAATCTGTTTTCAAGGTGAAGGGACTAGTGAAGCAGCACATCGATTCTTTCAACTATTTCATCAATGTGGAGGTAAAATGTGATTTCACCATGTGCTGCTAGGGATGTGTTTTTTTTCTTGATTTAAATATCATTTTGTGCTTTCAAAGATCAAGAAGATTATGAAAGCAAATGAGAAGATTACCAGTGATGCAGATCCCATGTGGTACCTCAAGTAAGACACACAATTTTCTCACTCTCTGCTTCTGCTAAAGGTATTGCTACCTCTTCTTACAGACATAAGTGGGACCAAAATAACTGAAAAGCGTTCTTTACAGATACCTCAACATCTATGTTGGTATGCCTGATGTTGAAGAGAGCTTTAATGTAACGAGACCAGTAGCTCCTCATGAGGTGAGCGTACTTCGTGTTGTGCAGTGTTATTGTTGTCGCTGCAATTGAGGTTAAAATGATCGTGATCAAATCAAATGATCAAAATGATTGTTGCTCCAGCTATAATTTTAAGTAGTTAAAAGAATTTAGTTTTTTGTTAATCTGTAGTGGTGCTGATGTGTTTTAACCTCAAGTCATCATCACTGCACTCTCTTGTGATGGCTTGTATCAAGTGTTTGTTTTTGTCTCCACCAGTGTCGTCTCAGAGACATGACCTATTCAGCCCCCATCACAGTTGACATTGAATACACTCGCGGCAGTCAGAGAATCATTCGCAATGCACTGCCCATTGGAAGGTATCATTCTTTGGCCTCTGTGTCCATCAGTGTTACAACCTTCGCAAGAGTGCATTGATATCCATCATCTACATATGAGTAGTAGATGTTTGTTTTTATCAGTGTTGTTTTATTAACGTAGTAAACTGTTTTTCACAGGATGCCAATCATGCTGCGAAGCTCAAACTGTGTTCTGACAGGAAAGACACCAATGGAAGTTTCAAAAGTCAATGAATGTCCTCTGGATCCAGGTAGACAATATCATCACATGACATTTTTTATCAATAAGCTAAACAACAATAAATAAATGACTTGACCTGAAGAATAACGCCTTACTGTTTATTCTCAGACTGTTAAATTTTGTCATCCTTTATTCATTCATAGGAGGCTATTTCATCGTAAAAGGTCAAGAGAAAGTTATTTTGATTCAGGAACAGCTGTCTAAGAATCGCATCATTGTGGACCAGGACAGGAAGGGTACTGTTGGAGCTTCTGTTACTAGGTACAGCCATGATATCTGCCCAAATCATCGATTGAAGCTGACTGTCATTAGTTATAGCTAGCCCTGTATGTTAGACCTGCTGTGTGTTTGTGGATATTAGTCTCAGTCTGTGAGAAACTTACAGCAATTGTTGAGATGATTTTTATTTATCTACATCCTAAAAATCAATAGTTTTCTTTAGATGTGGGTAGGAACGAAAAAAAAAGACAAAATTTTCACAAAGTCGATATCCTTTTAAGTTTTACAATGCTCGTAACTGAATTTTCCACTCAGCACAATTACAAGTATGACCTTTTTCATAGTGTGATATTTATGTGAATGTGTATTTGATTTGTTTCCATTAGTTCCTAGTTTGATCTAATATTATTGACATTCATTCTGTCTCTGCTGCCATTTAATTTTACATTCATATTTTCCAATTCCAGCTCCACCCATGAGAAGAAAAGCAGGACCAATATTATTGTCAAAAAGGGACGATTCTATCTGAGACACAACACACTGTCAGAGGATGCTCCCATTGCCATTATATTTAAGGTGAAACTATTTCCCATAATGTGAATGTGTGGCATTGTGTCCAATAGGGGGCACTTAGAGACTGCTAAATGATGATGAATATGGATAAAGTTGTTTTTGATGTTGTCTCCGTGGATCAATTATTTTCATTTTTGTTTCCCTCAACCCTAAACACATCGCACAGCAATAACACGTGCATTCAGTGACACATGTCATTACAAGTTTGTCAGTTGTTCACCAGATTCAGCTGCACGTGTCAGCCTGTGCTGTAAATGAAAATGTCAGTCAGCCAGTTGGTATCATTAACTTCATTTCCCTATGGACACATCTCTCATCTCTCTGGACACATTGCGAGTGTCATTATATACGGAACACATTTGCGCACCTGATTTGTTTGCTGTGCTCTTAAGCATCCTGGGTAACTTATGCCTGCCTCTGTTTAGCTGAGTTTACGGCATCATCTTTAGATTTGGTGTGGGACAGACGGATCAGTTCCCACAGATTCACATTTCCATAAGCAAATGTCAGACAACCTCATGACTCCCAGCTCACCTCTCCCTCCCTGTATGCACACACACCTCCTTATGCTTCTTGTTCTTCCTTTTCATTAATTTGTTAGTGATGGGGTCATCATGCCTTTATTAGGTTACACCCAAAGAAATTTATGTGAATCTTTTAGCTACAATGTTCTTTTATTATATGTTGTATCCAGACTGCTTGTATAAGAATTATCACTCCTCATATCTCACGTACTTAGGGCATGGGGGTAGAGAGTGACCAGGAGATTGTGCAGATGATTGGCACGGAGGAGCACGTCATGGCCAGCTTTTCCCCCAGCCTGGAAGAATGCCAGAAAGCCCAAATCTTCACACAGACTCAGGTACCCAGTCTGTGCAGTTAACACAAAAATAAACCATCATATGCCTGTTGACACGATGCCTTTGTCATCAGGTGACTAAGCTTTTGTTTTACCAACCAGTTAGCTAAGCTCACCATGAGTTATTCAGTAGAAGTTATTCAGCTGGTGTGTTTTCCTTGACCTGACATAGATAAATGCAAGAGGCCAATTTGTTTTTCATAAAGATTTTGTTGGAGGAGCCGCTGATGCATTGATGAGACCATATTGCTTCCTAGCAACCAGTCGCTGCAGCTCTCATGTCTATCTCTCCACGATGTCCTTTCATGGTATTCATTGGCTCATTGTATTGTGCACAATGAGCTCTAAATCTTAATCATTAAAGGCAGATAAAGCTTAAGAAACATTGTTATCAGATTATGATAAGTAATCTGCTTAAAAGATATTTAACCATCATTCTTTTCTAGTGATATAGCCACGTTCTTCACAAAATTATTATTTGTTACAAATTTCTCTGCGTTAGACTATTATATGTTTTTTTTTACTACACAGTTATAGTTATAATTTTTTCTCTGTAGTCTGAAGGACAAGGTGGGTGGTCTTTAAGAGGGTCTTCTATCCCATTAACCTTTGGCCTTTTCGGTTCTACTTCTGTAGTGGGATCCAAAGTAACACGTACTCAGGTGTTACTCTGGTGTGTGTTTGCGTGAGTGAGTGTGTGCCTTATGCTTCTTGAAATTCACTTGACCTCCCACAATACTACATTTTATGTGTTCATTCTCTAATTTTATTAATTTCAGCCATTGTTAACATGAAGATCCTTTCTGTCGCAGGCTCTAAGGTACCTTGGGAATAAAGTGCGGAGACAGCGCATGTGGGGAGGGCCAAAGAAGACCAAAATGGAGGAGGCCAGAGAGCTATTGGCACAACTTATCCTCACACATGTGCCTGTATGTGAACACAGAGAATAACATTGGGATCAAAGGACTACATTCCTTGGTTATTTCACAAACAGCCAGTTAAAACACATTTTTACAGCAGTTTGTGTTTTGTCTCCAGGTCAAAGAGTTTAACTTCAGGGCCAAGTGTATTTACCTGGCTGTGATGGTGCGAAGGGTGATCCTGGCTCAGGGAGACAACAAGGTGGATGATAGAGATTACTATGGCAACAAACGTCTGGAATTAGCTGGGCAGGTAAACATTGCACACCTGGTCTCCATGTATTCTCAGTCACTGCATGGTGACATAATGTGAATAAACATTTGGCTCGTATGTAAATGAACGTTCAGTCCAACAGGTTCATTTACAGCCTCCTGTTGATCAGTGGGCATTGTGTCACAGTAATTAAATCACCTAAACTTATAAATACTACACTTTAATTAAGAAATCTTACAGTTGTTAGTTTCAGCCATTTAATTATGTGACACAATGCCCACTGATCAACAGGAGGGTGAAACAGAGCCATGTTAGCACTCAGGAGATTGATTTTCTTCTCTTGTCCCCAGCCAGATGCAAAAACTTGTGGTAAACTAATAGTCATTAACATAAGAACTGTGCCCATGTATTTAGCCATTTATTAAACCATACTGATCTAAATACACGAGAAAACAAAACCACATTTAAAAATGTTGTATGTTCAGAAGCATACCAAAACCATGCACATGCTTTATTGAAAATGGATCACAGCGTTGGGTTGATTGAGGCTGTTCCACCCCTGATCTCTCACCTACATCTTTGTTCCAGCCTCATTTTAATAAGACTCATTATTTTCCTTCGCTTTGTTGTCCCTGTTTTGTTTTCTTCCTTCCTCCCCCTGTATTTCAGCCTGGCTTTGTCAGGAGAGAGATATGCGGTGGCACCGAAATCCCAAGGCTGTGGAAGCATGGGGATTTTTCAGCACCATGACAATAGAATTGCTGCCTTGACTGGAGCGATTGAGCTAATCCGCAGGCCCAGCTCTGATAATGTAATTACTGCTGTCTTAAGGCCTTTAATTTCCCACCCAACCTGCTCTGTATAAGGAGCAGGAGATGGGAGGGGGAACACAGAGACCTTTTTCAATAGGGGCTTACAACGCCAGCAATCTCCTCACTCGCCAATTATGGTTCCCTGACATTCAACTAATTGGGCTGACTGTGCAACGGAAGCTTAATTTCTTTATTAATTTCAAGCAGTGCCGCCTGTTTGTTTTGATGTATGCTAATGTGTGGGGTGGGTGGAAGCTGTGAGACAGGTCGCCTGTTGTAGGCCTGGGACCTGGGAGGGAGGCCAGGTCGGGCTTATCAGTGATCCGGCACACCTGGTTATTAAATCTGACTCTGAACACACCTCTGTACTGATTAGAAACAGTAAGAGCTGCCATTCTGTGTACTCCTGATCCGATGATGACTCTGTCTCGGAAATGATGGCTTTTTCTTATTCATGTTCCAGTTTGGAGAGCTGTAAAATATCAACCAAAAAATTGTCAGTGGTTCTGTCGTCTCACTCCTGCTTTGTCTCCTTCTGTGCTCCAGCTCCTGTCACTGTTGTTTGAAGATCTTTTCAAGAAGTTCAACTCTGAACTGAAGAAGATTGCTGATCAGATCATCCCCAAGCAGAGGGCAGCCCAGTTCGATGTGGTCAAACACATGCGTCAAGATCAAATCACCAACGGCATGGTCAATGCCATATCCACTGTAAGTATGTGCATGATCTGGAGTTTGAGCAAAAATATAATTAAATAACAAAATTATAAATGGGCAACTGATGAAAAACCTCTTGACCTCCTTTCTGTTGAGTAAATTTCAGACATGCAGATTTTGGAGACTTTGTCCATGTTTGCTGTTGAATGTTCACAGGGTAACTGGTCTCTGAAGAGATTCAAGATGGATCGCCAGGGTGTCACCCAGGTTCTGTCTCGTCTCTCCTACATATCAGCCCTTGGTATGATGACCAGGATATCTTCCCAGTTTGAGAAAACCAGGAAGGTCAGCGGCCCACGCTCCCTGCAGCCGTCCCAGTGGGGCATGTTATGTCCGTCAGACACTCCTGAGGGAGAGGTTAGTGGGCAACTGTACCCTATCTACCTTATATTTACGCCACCACGGTGTGAAAGAGAACAGAAATTTGTGTTAAAACTTTGATTTTCATTCTCTTCAGTTGTTTTCTTTTTTTATATTAAATTTTTAATTCTTCATGAACAAAAAATCACTTTCTTAAATGTCATGTAAACACCATAGACCACATTTGGAAAACCTATTCATGTAAGTGATTGATTGATAGTAATTGATTAACAATAATGTCTGTTCTGCAAAAATCTGTCCAGTCTCATTCTTGTCTTCATCATAGTGAAGTGTTTATGTTAATGCTTTAGGCCTGTGGTCTGGTGAAGAACCTGGCACTGATGACGCACATCACAACAGACATGGAGGACGGGCCGATCATCAAACTGGCCTTCAACCTTGGGATTGAAGATGTCAACCTGCTTTGTGGAGAGGAGCTTTCCTACCCCAGTGTCTTCCTCGTATTCCTCAATGGTAAAACACACATAAAACTTAGACAAATAAATAAATAAACACACAAAGAATAAACACTGGCTCGACTGGTTGATCACTTGAAAAGAAAATATAATCCGGCCTGTTTTGAATGCCTTTCTTGGGAACATAAAGGGAAAACATTCAGTCCGGTCTACAGAAAGCAATTTAGCATTTTGCAGGGAAGCTGATAAGTCATTAATTTTATGGGACCAGGAGGCATTATTCTTAGCCCATTAATTAATGTATATGCTTGTCTAGCCACCGATAACTGTCAAATTATATTAGCTGCCATACCATTTAATTAGTTGTTAGCAGCAGGTGTCAGAGCACATTCACTGGAAATCTGCCCTCACACACAGGCAGTATACGGTGTCTCTGTTCTTTAGTCATTTGTCTGTCAGAGCTGCAGGCAGTTATCATCATGTTTTCACAAGCTGCAAGTCTGTTTGGGGTTCTGAGTACACTACTGTTGATGCACCAACGACTCTTTCTGTCTTTGTGTTTATAGTGTTGGATCTGTTCTTTTGAGCTTACTGCTCAAGTACAACAGAGGACCCTGTGAAATGACCACAATGTTTATGTTTTCTGTTTACTCGCTACAAAATACATCTCCATTTTAAAGTTGACCCATTTTTCAAAGCATAACATAGTGTTTCAGATTGTTTTTACTCCCTTCTAGAATTGTGAGTGATCTCTTAAGATGATATTTAGAGCAACTTTAATCCTGCTCGAGAGAGATCACAAGTAGTAATTTGATTGAGGAGTGTATTATTATTTAAAACGTGCAAAAACACTGATACCAACTTTTAATTGAAACTTAGACTGTGGCTGAAAGGCAAAACGTGTCTAGACTCTAATGCTACAATTGACTGAGCCTTTTGTAGTGCTTGTCTAATCAGCACCTGTCGATCCACACATCTGTTTTTATTGTTTCTCCAGGTAACATTTTAGGTGTTATTCGAGATCACCATAAGCTGGTCAACACCTTCAGGCTGATGCGCAGAGCTGGTTTCATCAATGAGTTTGTCTCCATCTCCACCAACCTGACAGACCGCTGCGTCTACATATCCTCTGATGGAGGACGACTGTGCAGGTAGTCCGAAAGTCCATGAAACATAAAAGAATATTATCCAAGGTATTTGTAAACTAATGATTCTGATTCATACTGTGGTGTTTACCATTAGACCCTATATCATAGTGAAGAAGGGGCAGCCAATGGTGAAAAACAGACATATTGAAGAGCTGTCGCAGGGCTACAGGTGAGGCTTGGAATTTGTAAAGTAAAAGCAATGCATATCCTTTGTTTACCACTCATTTTTTAGCAGACTGATTTTAGACCGATTTGGGCATCTTAATTTCTCAAACACACTTTCTCAGGACCTTCGAAGATTTCCTGCATGAGGGCTTGGTGGAATATTTAGACGTCAATGAGGAGAACGATTGTCAGATCGCCATTTATGAACACATGATTAACAAGTAAGTGACAGGTTTGGCTGGTTGTTGTTGATATACTAGAACATCGGAAACCCTCTTGTGTTGTCCGACTTGATTGGATTGCTTATGTTATGTTGTTTTTATGGCCTGTATTTATTTGTACTTCAGAGACACAACACACTTGGAGATTGAGCCCTTCACACTGCTAGGGGTTTGTGCCGGCCTCATCCCGTACCCCCACCATAACCAGTCCCCTAGGAACACATACCAGTGCGCTATGGGGAAGCAGGCTATGGGTAAGATGTGGTTTAGCAGGAATCTTCAGATTATTAGAATCTGAGCCTTTCAAATCTCTTCTCAAACATCCTCTACACAGTTGCAGTGTTTACTTGCATATATGTGCACAAGTACATTCTTACAGTGATTTAATCTTACATAAACACCATTCTTATGCGTCACAAACCTGCTGGTTTGTCTTACTCACACACCAAAGCTTTGTGCCCACTACTTGTCAGAATACATTTGTATGCGTGATTGAGGGTTTTACTTATTTGTGTGTCTGTATATGTGCGTGGACATCAAACATGGGGCGTTTGCGTAGGTTCTCTATTGTGCTATGTGTGTGTGGAGGCCCTTTCCCTGCCAGTCACCCAGAGTGTCATTAGCAATTCATTGTGTCTGCTCTGGCGGCGCTCGGGGGGTCAGTGTGCTCAGCTGCGAAAGACCACAGAGTGTGCACCCGTAGCTCCTTGGTTACCAAAACTTCCCCAAACGGCCTTGCTAACATTCGCCCCAGTCACTCCTAACCCCCACCCCCATCCCGCAGCTTTTCCTTCATCCATTCCTTCTTTCCCCTCCCCCCATCTTTACAAAAACACAGACTGGAACTATATTTGGCCCAATATCCTCTGCCTTGTCTATTTTGTATGGACACCCCTATACATGTGCAAATCTGGTTGTGTGGCTCGGGCCTATTATCACACACTCTGTGCTTGTAGCTTGATTGTGAAGTAATAGCATCTGACAAATGTCAAGGCTTCCTGTGAGGCCAGGCATTATGCCTCAACTCACCCCGTTCCTCCACTTCGGTGCCCTGAGATGTCCCTAACCAAGCCTGACCCTGACCCACCCATCAGGAGGATTTAACACTATAATCCTCAAATAATTGATTCATAGACAGCTATACACTCTTGGCATAACGCTTCCTCAAATAAACAATATTTGTATGTATAGAGCACCTGCATGCAATTATGTTCACACTAATAAAAACTCCAAGCAATGCAGGTGTCACATTCATCTGCTTTCACTCTGTTTCCTTTTCTCAGGTACTATTGGCTACAACCAGAGGAACCGTATAGACACTTTGATGTATCTGCTGGCGTACCCTCAGAAACCCATGGTGAAAACTAAAACCATCGAACTAATTGACTTTGAGAAGCTGCCTGCTGGTCAGAACGCCACTGTAGCTGTGATGAGCTACAGTGGCTATGACATTGAGGACGCCCTGGTCCTCAACAAAGCATCACTCGATAGAGGTGAGGGAACTTAAGGGGGTCGGAACAGCATCAGAATTACAGGATTTCTGTAATTTCCTTCAAAACAAATGCTGTCATTTGGATCTGTAATGACAGGTAGCAAACACAAAGTCGGACAGTTACCTGTAACTAAATTTCTTTTCAGGTTTTGGCAGGTGCCTTGTGTATAAAAATGCAAAGTGTACACTGAAACGTTACACCAACCAGACATTTGATAAAGTGATGGGACCCATGCTGGATGCTGCCACACGGAAGCCCATCTGGAGGCACAGCATTCTGGATGCTGATGGCATTTGCTCTCCTGGTGAGTACCATTAGGAAATGAAGACACCCAGCATGCTTTGCTGCTCTTCTCCTCACTCTTGTGGTCTAATGAATGCGATTGAAATATTGATCAGTTACATGTTTACCTGTACAGTGTGCAAAAATATTGACACAGTAAGTACTACACAATTCATATGGCTTATTGCTCAATTAGCTTGATGCATGATTGTTTAGTTAATGGCCCTTCTATCACCTTTTTTGCTGTACTAATTTGTATGAAGGATCGCATTACAATCAAAACCCACATGGCTGTCTGGTGAAACAAAGTGAAATTTGGAGAAACTCGCATTAATGTGACAGTAACTACACCTGACGGCTCCAAAAACTACATCATGCTTTGAGTAAATTAACTAATTCTGTCACATATGCTACTGCCACCAAAACCCCTTTAATATTCGTAGTTTCAATTTGATTATGATGTTTACATACAGTCTAAAAACAATTTATTTCTCAATGTCTGTGTGATAAAATTTTTAATGTACTGATTAGAAACGTTCGGTTAAAACAGTCTGTATTTTCTTTAATACATACATTCATTTAATTGATGATTGCTCATGAAGTTTGTTACTCAGTTTGTCAATTCACTTTTGCAACTCGTTAGGTTCTTCAGAAATACTGTAAGCATAATGGTGTTACATCTTCAGTGTGTCCGTCTATCTGGTCTGTCTTTTTGAGGTGACCTGCTGTGTCCTGAGGGCAAAAATATGTTCATCATAATTAATTAATACATAATTTGCTTGTCAACTTATGAGTGTTTGGCTACCCAAGAATGATTTGCGGCCACTCTAATGCTGCTGCATGGGAAAAGCTGATGTATCTGTGTCACAGGTGAGAGAGTGGAGAACAAACAGGTCCTGGTGAACAAGTCCATGCCAACTGTCACCCAGACGCCACTGGAGGGCAGTACCCAGCCAGGCCAGCCCCAATATAGAGATGTACCCATTAGGTGAGTGCTCATTAGCTTCCACCGCCACACCCATCCATCATTCAACAGCTTTCACTTTAGGCTTCACTACAGAAGTCCACAGTCCACACTGTGGACTTCTGTATACAAACAACTTGCATGTTGAATATTATTCATTTATTTTCTCTATGCAGCTATAAAGGTTCAACAGACTCCTACATAGAGAAGGTCATGATCTCATCCAATGCCGAAGATGCTTTTCTCATCAAGATCCTCTTGCGGCAAACCAGGAGACCAGAAATAGGAGACAAGTTCAGCAGCCGACATGGACAGAAAGGTGCAAACCTCAGCAGTGTTTTTTTCTGTGAGATGTGGCTACTACATCACTGTAATCTGAATGTCCACTACACTGTAACAACAGAAAGGAATGGAATTGATTATGTCCCTTGGAGGCTAAATTTCCAGCCTGTTGTGACTGAAAAAAAATATCTTCTCAGTACCGCAGCATTTGTTGAGTCAAGTCCCAGCGGTTGTTGCTCTGTCACTGCCCCCGTCCACAATTGAAAAGGGGTCCTTTCAATTAATTGGCTCTTTGTCCTGTGCCAGACTATGCAAATTTATTACACCCCAGCAGTATTCTGCTGCTTCTGGTAAAAGTGTTTACAACCTCTATTGTTTTGCATCACCTCCCCTATAGAGGGCTTGTATGATGTTTTAATCAAAAAGCAAACTGGCGCCATGCATAATTTACTCTCTTCATTAACGCTGTGGCCACTGGGCGGTCAGCTCAGGACGGGACAATGTCTTCTGTCTCAGATAGTGAAGAAGAGAGAGGGGTCGCCAAGGGGTTAGCTGGAGGAGAGTTGGATCAAAAGGTCCAGATGTGCAACTGTTGCACAGCTACTTTTAATCACAGCACATTACAATCACTTTCACAGCAACTTATTTACTAAAGAGAATCTTGTTAAACCTTATTTTATTTCCTCCAGTAGGACTATTACCACGCAGAAATAACTACATTTTCTTGCTCTACAGATATTTTAATTATAATCCTATGTTGACATCCTCAGAAACCTAAATCAAGGGTTTAGGGTTTAATTTGAAGTTTGGCTGCAGTAAAAGATCTCCCACCCTGTGTCCAGCTTCTCATGACTAGTCTCATAAGTCTTGGTCAGCGGACCAGAATAAGTTAATTATTTACTGGTCACACACACACACACACGCAGGCTCATACACAGCTGTAGTGGCTATGCAGGGGTGGTGGGGGAGGTTGTGGGGGGTGTCAGTAGTTGGGGCCCATTGTGTGAGCTGCCACCACAGAGCTCTATGAGCTGTGATGGAGGGTTCTGGATCCTTGCTGTTGTCTTGCCTTTCTCTGCTGATTTCATGCCTCTTTTATCATTCACTTTCGCATAAAACAAACAACACCGAGGATGTCTGCTAGAGGAGCTAGTGTCTCATTCTGGTATTCCCTCACTTAACCTTCAGCACCACTTTCCTCTTACTCCACATTTACTCCAACATACAAACAACTTTCTTTGTTTTTTGCCTTTTGCATCTCCTTTTTCTTTCTCTCTAGTTTCCCTTTCTCTTTTCATCTTCTTTCCTTCCTGCTGTTGGATGACTTTCCTTCTCTTATGTGCTTGCCCAGTGAATCGTTGCACTTGTTCACAATCTACATCCTGTAAGGCATCAACAGTCCATGCTGTGTCGGTGCACGGCCGGCTAATAGTGAATTTTTCCCACGTGCATGGATTCGATTTCTCCTCTTGAGTTGATCCCCTCCACTTCCTGTGAGTTGAACTGAAAGTCATGGATGTGTAATCCTGCTCTCCCTGTCAAGCTAATCACCTTTCTCCACTTCCTGCTCTCCTTCTCTCCTCTCCTCTTTTTTTTTTCATTTGCAAATGGGCAGACAATCTGTTTACCCTGGCCAGAGAAGGGTTCGGCCCCTCAGCAAACATTTGCACTCACACTTAAACTCCTGGCTACCAGGCCGCTTGTCACCCATATTATGAGAATCAAAAGAAGACTGTCCACATGAGCATGGAAATGTCAAGCTCAACTGGATGTCCACAGAAAATCCAGAAGACACCAATATGCAGAGCTGTTTAAAGAATATTCTTTTTGTCAAGTTCATTTTGCGATTTCAGTGAAAGCGCAGATTCATCATCAATCTGCTGCAGACTCATATTGGTTTTCTTTGACCGATGTGTGCATTGACTGCAGTGTATAACTGTTTTGTTCTTTGTGTGTGTGTGTGTGTGTGTCAGGTGTCTGTGGCCTCATCGTCCCACAGGAGGACATGCCTTTCTGTGATTCAGGCATCTGTCCAGATATCATCATGAATCCTCATGGATATCCCTCCAGAATGACGGTACGACACGTGACATAACACTTTTTGCTTTAACACTTACGGGATGATGTAGTCATCTTTTTATTCATTTGTCACCTTAATCCAAATCTGTAGATAGGCTGTATTTGTTGTGTTCAGTCTGATACATCCTGAGCCAGAATCACTCTAGTAGCTCTGTTGACCGTCGCTCTTCAGAAGTTTGTGTCGGCCCTTTCGAGACAAAACCTTCATTATCCCAACTCCTCTCTTCTCTGGGTTATCATTGGCTTCCACAGCACACGTCCATTGACGAGGCTAAGCAGCAATCTTACTGTTCACAAACAGATATTTGTTGCTGTGGAAACGGCTGCCAGCGAAGCTTGCCTTTAGCAATTTGTGTAAGTTTTATCAATCTCGCACAGTGCGTCTAAAGTGTAGAATGCGGCTGAATGTGAAAGACATGAAACTTGGCTCTCTGTTTTCTGCTTTTTGTCTGCGTGATTGTAAAACTTTAATGATCTTTATTGCTCGAGTTGTTGCTCTCTGTGTATTTGCTAGCTGTGGTTGTCATGGGAAAGCCTGAGAAATGTTTGGCTCAGGAGGATGTTTCTGTGGCCTGAGAGTGAAATGAGAGTAGGTGTTTCCTTTTATGTGATGGGGTCAGGGGTCTTCTGGCTGCGACCTCAGTGGAATTGTTGAAATCAGTCATCCTTAGAGTGTTCGTCCCTCCCATAGGGGTACATGTGTAATCTAATGTCAACATGTGGTGCCAAGAGTGGACATAAATTCAAAAGATTTGTCTTATATGTTATGTTATAATAAGAGATTTTTTTTCATTTCTAAACTTTTATTTCGGCAGGTGGGGAAGTTGATTGAGCTTCTGGCTGGGAAGGCAGGAGTCGTGGATGGACGGTTTCACTACGGTACAGCCTTTGGTGGCAGCAAGGTGAAGGATGTGTGTGAGGATCTCATCCGCTATGGATACAACTACCAGGGCAAGGACTACGTCACCTCTGGAATAACTGGGTATGGAAGTGATGTCAAGGTGAAATCATATCTACTTAGTTTAATTTCTACCTTCTACTCTACTCTAATATTATTTTTTAATGATTTTCAGTGGTAGCCTGGGAAATAGCCAGAATGTTTTTATATGTTTTAAATAATTTCCTCATGATAAAAAATAATAATCTGTGTAGAAAGTAAATCATAATTGAGAATGACGACTTCATCTAAATCAACAAGTAATAGGGACTGTTTGAGAAGGCTCGCTTGTTGATGTGTTATTGTCATCTTTGTTGTAATTACAGCACAAGTACTAGACAACTAAATACAGCTTGGCTTTTAACCAGAAGTCTAGTCAGTCACCTTACAGAAATCATGACAAATGTGATCACAGATTAACAAAAGCTCCATGCTTACTACCCTGACCAAAAACAGCAGTATGCATATAGGGCGCAGTCACTCATATATTCCTGTCATGCATTATTGAATTATATTGCAAATGGAAGATATTCATTCCCTGTCTTTTCCTCAGTGAACCACTGGAGGCATACATTTACTTTGGACCAGTGTATTACCAGAAACTAAAGCACATGGTCTTGGACAAAATGCATGCAAGAGCTCGTGGACCCAGAGCCGTTCTCACAAGGTAAAGACATCGGAAGAGTTGTTATAACTTTTCCACCTTTTTTTTTTTTTGTGTGTCTGTTCTGGATAGGTTCAAAACATTACTTTACCCTGAGTAAGAGTTACACCTGCACATGTTTCTGTGTCTCACCTGTGGCCCACGAATGTTTCTGTGCTCAGGCAGCCTACCGAGGGTCGTTCCAGAGACGGAGGTCTGCGTCTGGGTGAGATGGAACGTGACTGCCTGATTGGCTACGGAGCGAGCATGTTACTTCTGGAACGCCTCATGATCTCCAGTGACGCCTTTGAGGTGGACGTGTGTGGTCAGTGTGGCCTGTTGGGATACTCAGGGTGGTAAGATGAGCATTTTTGTCTTGGCTCCATATATTAAGGTATTTCCGCTGTGGTACAGTTTAGCACATATAAAATACGTTCTCTCAGCAGCACAGTCATGGATCATAAGTAAGTTGTCCGTTTAATCTGGTTCATCTCCAGCCTGATGTTCTTTCCTGGTCGTCTGTCTGTGCTGCAGGTGTCACTACTGTAAGTCATCTTGCCACGTTTCCTCCCTGCGGATCCCGTATGCCTGCAAACTGCTTTTCCAGGAGCTGCAGTCCATGAACATTGTGCCTCGTCTAAAACTATCACGCTACAACGAATGATCTGGACAGGTACACGTATAAGATCATGTGATGTTTAGAGTCAACAGTGTTATAATATCGTCTGAATCGGGATAAGCACTTTGTGAATGTGTACAATTCGCTAACTATTTTTATTTTGTTGCTGTTATAAAACAAACTGTGAAACTAACATTGTTTTTTTTCATGTTTTGGGTATGTTAATAGTTTCTCATCAGTAATACACAGTGCTCCTTGTGTATGTAATAAATACAAAAAACATTTTGCAAACAGCTGTTGTCTGTTGTTCTATTCTATCATGAACTTGAATATCTTACACTCCAATTATAAAAACAATTACAATATGTTTATTCTTTTGCTAGACACGTGAAAATTGAATGCGGGTTTATGTGGCTCTCAGATTAAAGGCTAACCAGCTAAGCTACTAGTTAGCTGTGCTGACTAATTATGACCTACATGAATAGGATGTCAATCTAAAACTCTTTGCCAATGAAACTATCCTTTTATCAGTCCAGTGCATCAGTATCTCAAAAATAACAACTGTCCATGGAAATAACACACTCACCTTAGTAAAAATATAAACTAGAAGGGTGTTTGTTAGACTGCATGCCTCCACTTCAGGATAGAAACAAAATTGCCATTACGAATCATTTACTGGATTTGTTTTTGTAACCATGAAATATACATCAAACATTTCTGCTCAATTCTTTTTTTTTTAAGCTGTAAGTTATTATATGAATGCGTCTCCTGTTGAAGTGACATTAATGTTGAGAAGCAGGATATGAATGTGATGTGTCTTTAATACTGTAATACAAAAGCAGGAATCCACCATAGAGAAATCTGGCAAGTACACACTGAACAGATTATAACTCAGCAGACTGAACTCAACTAGAACGAAAATGGCTTTGCTCCATGTTCCAAGTTTTATAACAATTGTTTCACAGCTGAGTATTCCTTTTGACAACCCAAGAAACATAGTGACAAACATAACCACCGATGTGGAAGTAAAATGTGTCTCATCCACAGATCAAGTGATGCCCAAAATAATAAATAATGATGTGAAAGCACCCGTGGTTGTTACATGTACTTTCTAATTATTATTCATGTTTCCAAACACACCTGATTGGGACATCAGTAAGATAAGTGCACAAATATAGTTTGTGATGAGCCTTTCAATGTTTATCAGGGATCTAATGAAGTTTTCAAATCTTGTCAAGTTATACATTAGTGATTGTAATGTACTGGTAGAAGGAAGAGGATATAAATGTTAGGACACAGCTGGATCTTTCATACAACAATTTGCTCTGACAACATGTAAAATAACACATTCAGTTAAACATGTATGTGGAGCCCGAACAAAAGCAGTACACATCATTTGTGCTTGTGCAGTGTGTAAGAATAGTGAAAGGCCTTTTTTTGGCTGCACCTGTCCTATTTAATGAGGCACTAATGAGCAATTGACAGTGGGAGGATGGAAAAAGGAGAAGATACAGGCTCCACCCTCTTATAGGACTGAAATTAATTAGATCCTCACACGAGCCACTATGATGTCCTTTGTGTATTGTATTAATGTGGCCTTATAGTATTTTGTCATTTAACTGAGGAGCTGAAAAGGTTAAAAATGACTGTGCAACCACAGGATGGTTGGATTAGGGCTGTCCATATGTATTATTTTTTAAATCTATCAAACTGTGGTTATTCTGATTATTATTTGAGTGGTCGAAATGTGTGTATGTATGCTCTTCTTGTCCATCAGTGTCTGCCTCTTATAGGAAGAGCAAGAGGGAGAACTTGTGCAGTTACAGTTTTGATAAATCATAATAATTGAGACAATTTGATGTGTGGACATGAAGTTACCGTTTATCACACACACCAGTGAATGGTGTATTGCCACTTAAAGACACAATGACATGTCAAAGTTTCATCTAGTTGTGCAGAAAGAGAGCGAATGTAATGTGTGTATCTTACACAAGGGCGAAAGCAGCAGGAGGGATAAAGTTGCCAAATGGAATTAGAGTTGTTGTCTTGCTCCAAGTGTGCAATACAACTTTGATGTTTCCATCCAATTCTGTTCCGTCACCATGAAGAAGACTTAGCTTAGCTGTGTCAAGCACTGTCTGCATTTGACGCTTTACTGAACAATCCGTCCCTTGTTCATTTTAATTATATTTTGTAATCGAGATGTCCATTATGATTGTTGAACGATGAAGCTGAAGTATTGTTTGATCTGTGTTCTTTTCTCTTCCCATATGAGTCTAAATAAATGTGTAAATAACAAAATGTGACCATATAGTGTCCCACTGCCTGTTGATCTGCCCCATACATGCTTTTAGGTATCAAACTTGTGCCTGTGTGGTGAGTTAGTGAGCGGTGGTGCCACGCCTGCGCACTGGAGGAGAAAGTCTTCCTTTGCCATCCATAGTGTGGTGAGTAATTCAGCCATAATCCTCCTTTCTCCTCTCCCTCTTCTTTCCCTCTCCTCTCCCCCTCTCCTGTGGTTCCATTCATATTCTAATCACAGCTTTCCCTTCTCCAGCTCTCAGGCACTCCATCAGAGCCCTCCCAGCCTCGGGCTTTGCACTTTTACTTCCCCCCCTTTGTGACCGTTCCCTCTTCTTAGAGAACCACTAAAATAAGGTTGCCACAGCGAAAGAGCAAGCAAAGGAAGTGAGAACTCTACCAAAAATTCACACTTATGTAAAATCATGTTTTTGATGAGCATCTGAGCTCATGATATGTCAAATGTGCCTTCAGAAAGTTATGACAAAGTCACTGAAGTGGAAAACAGGCCAAATATGGCAACAAGTGTTTCTGGGATCTAACGTTGGCGCTAAAAAAGGATGGCAGGAGCAATGGATGTGTGGGGATGTATGTTTATTTGGAGCTTGAGGGTGTATAAAAACGTATTAAATGCCATAATGGAAAACGGGGAGGCCACAGTGTTAGGACTGCGTAGATCTAAGCCTCTTTTTTTGTTGGGAGGGAGCTTTTCTTATTCAAAACAGCCCTACAAAAGACTTCCAGTGAGCCTTGCCACATCCCCATCTGACTTGGGGCCATTCATCAGCCTTCCAAGCCTATCAATGACATGTCCCCATCAGGGCTCCTATAAAATCGGGCCCTTTCCCATGAAACATCAGCAAACATTTTGACGGGTCTGGCTTTCCCCCCACTGGATTTCTGGAGTATCTACCCCCCCTTCCTCCCTTATTCCCACCTCCCCCTCTACTCCGCCAACACCACCCCTCTCCGGGCAAACCTCAGATCCTCAACATCTTTGACGGGCAGTGGTCACGGAAACATAGAGCCAGGCGAGGGAAGAGCTACTGAGGAGGGGGAAACGTGCGCTAAGCCATTTTCTTGGAGGAGCCAGTGTCGTTGATGGGAAGAGGATGCATTGCGGGCTGCTGGAGGAGCCTGATATGGATTCCACAGGTTAGTCCCATCGCTCTGCTCACTTTATTCTGCAGCTTCTGATCAGATACATTGATGAGCTTCCGCTGCTTGACCTGTGGAAGTTTCTTGAAAAGCATGACTGTTGAATTGACCTTTTACACACTTATTTAATTCAATTTTTTTTTTTATTTATGAAGGACAGTTAGTAGTAGGAGGTATGTTGAGCGATGTAACCGTCACTCATCCTGTGATCAAAGAAACATCTCTATAATCTCTAACACTGGCTCAGACTACTTAGTGGTTTTAATTATAAAACATCTATTTAGTTTAATAGATGAAAAGGAGAGAAACAAAAAACTACACACAGCATGGTGCAGGTGTATAACATTTTAACTGCGATTTTCTGTGTACTTAAAAACACGCAAAATCTCAGCGTCCATCAGTAAATTGGCTAAAATCTGCTCAAGATCGGTGATCATCAATCAGGAAAATATTTCATTAAGAACTTAATTCAGCTTTGAGAACCATTAAGGCTTGATATCCAATTTAATAGATGAGACTTAAAGTAGGTTTTTTTTTTATGATTGTATTGTGAAAATTAGAATAAAAATTGTCGTTAGTGCAGGAATATTTACAGTTAAAATCAAAATATATTAACATTTTGTTGTGTAGATAGTTTAGCCAGCAAAAGTGTGAAAATAAATGAGCTAACATCCGTTTCACTTGTTGCTGAATTTAATCCACTTATTTAGATCCCACCTTATCTGTTCCTGTAGCAAATGCAGCTCAGGATCTGTGTGGAGAATTAGCCTCACTTCAGTTGATTCACTTTCTCATTTCCAGGCTTTGGCTGCTTTAAATTGACCCCCCAAAAACTGCAGGATTATGGAGAATGATGCAGTTACGTGATTAGAGATGTCAAAATCTGTATTTAATAATTCAGCCCCATTATGCACCTGCATGTTTGTTTTATCTAAACAAACATAATGCTTATAATACTATTAAACCCTTTGTATGTTATAAGTCACAGCATCTACAAACATTGAGATTTCTACTTTGTAATTTATTTATGCAAAAGATTTTTTTTTTTAAATCCCTGCCCGGTTTGAACCCTAAAATCAATAAGAGACACGTCTTTATAGATTCTCATCGAGTGAAAACATCTAATAGTTTTCTTATCTGTGGCCTCCACTGAGTCCCGAAACAGGCCACCCTACCAACCTCCTGTCCCAAGAACAGCGGCTGTGGTGGCTCTAAATTTACTTGCAGAAAAAAATTGTTCACACAACTCATAGTAAATATGATGTTGCATATTTTTGGTGAAAAGTACCCCCATTGAGGCAGTTTTGATTGCATGTGTCTTTTAGTTTTAGGGCAAATAAGGATTTCACACCATTTCACATAAAACATCGTTCTTTGGATTCCGTTGTATTGTATAAGATAACCTGTTGTAAAACATTCAAGCTCTCCGTTCAGTAAAATTTAACAACGTTCTAAACAAGAGGAACACTTGTTGATACTTGATTACATGTAATTACTAAATATTTTTTGGACTAACCCCCCCCCCC